>QKQZ01050050.1:21938-35252 GCA_003595255.1 Solenopsis fugax
TCTCTCTCTCTCTCTCTCTCTCTCTGTGTGTGTGTGTGTGTGTTTATTTTTTACTCAATTTATCTCTTTTTCTCATAAAAATTGTGAAAACGGCACATTTCAAACAGCCTGATGCAGCCGTATAAAATACACCATTGGCCGAAATCCAGCGTGCAAAATTTACGACAAGTCAGACTTGTATGTCGAAAGTAATGGTCGTGTTAAACTTTTCACGGGTATTAAAGCCATAAACCCTAAACTAGACTTTCTGCGAGTGACCGATAATCAAACGTCCGAAAATCGAAATGTAAATATTGAATGGCTGAAATACTAAACCGATCGTTTGAGAATTTCAATTGAGAGTTTCAGTACTGTAAAATTCTAAAACTTTTTCAATGAAGCGATGGAAATATTACTCGCAAAATATTATATCGCAATTTAGATCTTAATTAAAAAAAAATGGTAGATATGAATTCTTTACTTAAAAATGATACAAGAATATTTTAATTCATTTTACGATGAGAATACCCGGAAGGCATCATTACATTCTGAGGTTTCCAATCCTAATCTTTTATTCGAATTCTTAAAGACGTTTATTCCTGAATTATTACCGTGCTGTCATATACCGCGCGGTCGTTTTATGATGCAATATGCATAGAAACAGTACTCAATATTACTTTTACGAGCATCATCTTAAAGTTGCGTCAACGAACAGTTACGTCATTCCTTTCGGCCGATTGACTGCCGTCGCTCATCATGAAGCGTTGTCAATGGGACATTTCCGGTATTATTCTGAATCAGTCGATATCAGTCGGAATTATTAATATCCTATTTTCTCGATCTTTTATCAACAATCAATAATCGCCTGCCTATCACTTCAACAGACACTAAGGGTCACGATATTATGACATCAGATTGAGCGAATGTCGACGAATGTCCAGTCTCTTTCTTGAAAGCTTCGAAAGGAAACGAAACGATAACAAAAATATCAGATGTAAATTTCAACTGTTATTCACATCATTAGAGAAAGATTAATTGATTTCATTCTCTCATCTTCTAAATAAAATAGTAATCGAAGATGTAGTTAGAATGATATAATAGAAAAATTATTTATGATTTTAAAGATAATTACATTTTACTTATATGTACACTGAGAAAAGGTATACTAAAAAAATGTTTCCTTAATTTTAGTAAATTATGTATTTGCGTACGACTATGAACGCATTTTCTTTTTTTTTTTAGTATATTTTTTTCTTTATATTTTTTCTGAGTGTACAAAGTGACAAAAGTGTTCAGCTATAAAGTTTTATACTTATTAAATTATTGGTAACTTATATTTGATAAATAAGTTTTGAAGCGTTATTTATATCTTATTAAAAACAGAAAATAATTAAACATTAAAAATAGCTACTTTTGATACAAAATTTAAAGAATGCTTTGAGAACGTATTTACGTTAGCTGCATACCTTTTCAAGGAAAAATTTCCCAGGCAGACAATAAGGAGTTTCAGTTCATTAACCGAAGAAATTCTTTTGGTGCAGATATGAACCTTTAAAATGTATCACACCGGGAAATACAACGGCACACACACAATAAGATCCACGTGGCTTTGTGGATTTTACCATAACGCTATGTGGACCAAATATTTTCCTGCGGTGACCAAAAGAGAATGACCTGCAACGCCCCAAGATTTGAATCCTATAAATATTTTCATAGTCTATTTTGAAAAACCCATGTATCTGCAGCAAAAATTTTCATTGGTTGATGAACCAGTTGATGAACCAGCCAAAGACTGCACTATTGGTTATCTAGGAAAATTTAATTGCGTGAAAAGTGTGTGGCTGTTGTTGATGTGCATCCAAAACACCTTAAAACATATATTAAGACTACGGTGGTAATTTTGAGTGTTAATTATTATTTTCTGTTTTTAATATATAAAACGTAAATAACACTTCAAAAATTATCTTTTATCAAATATAAGTTACTAATGATTCAATGGGTATAAAATTTTATAACCGCATTTTTTTGTCGCCTTGTACATACAGATATTTACGAAATATTTTCTATTGTTAAATAAAAGATATATGAGCTATATAAGATTAAATGCATTACAATATAAAAATTTGCAATATTAATTTCTTTTCTTCTTTTGTAAAATAAAAATTGTACTTGTTTTTTTTTTCATATATTGGCTCAAAAAATATAGAACAATATTATTGAATAAATAATGAAAAAAATAAAGCTATTTGGGTATCTCGTTCCAGAATAATTTTTTTCAGACAGTTTTATCACAAGCAAAGCTGAATTTTTATATTGTAATGGAAGGGTTACGTGCAGAAGGCGATAAATCAAATAAAGGTTGGAGTGCACTTTAGAATCGAAATTTTGATCAGAATATATTACTGATTAAGTTAATAAATAATTTAACAAGTATTGGGTAACAAAATAATCAAAATAAATGATGATAGACATGCTGACTGAAAAATGGAAATTTGAACGCTTTAAATGTGTATATTTGCGATGCACAGAACAGAGGATCAAGTAGCGCACGATTTAATACCTTGCTTAAAACAGAACTCTATTATCCAGATTATCCAGAATAATTAACTTTCGCGATTGTACAAATCAGAGATTCACGATTTCGCTAACGATACCGCAAACCAAACGTAGTAAAACAATGCTTTTCTGTACTTCTACATTTAATCTCGCTGGGCCAAGGGTTAAAGCTGTTTCCGCTGCGTCGGAGTTCCCGTAGGGGCGAAGGGAATGGACGATCGACGCGAATAATCGACACCGTCGGCTTCCACCGACCGGATCGGCTGGATCCCGCACGAGCGGGAGGGTGCACCAAACCGGGAGTAATTTAACGCGGTTCGACGAATGGCCATTGATTTGCGAGGCATCAAACTTCACGAAAGTTAGCCGCGCTAGTATCGAGGGCGGCCACGCTTTTGTACCTCGTCCCAGTTCGGTTTGTTCTTAGACTGCAGTTACAGGATTCGATTTAACTTCTCCTTCGGGCAAGCGACATAACGGGAGAGAGAGAAAAGGAGAGGGACGAGGTATGGAGAGAAGTTAAGCGGGAGAAAAAGGATGTCAATAGCAATTTGCCAATATCGAAAGTGTTTGTCGATAATCTGTTGCTCGGCAGTCGCTGCTAGTTACCGATCATTTCCTATCTTTGTCGAATTTTCTAATTTCGTCTCCCGTTCGCACTCTCCCTCTCTTTTCTTCATTTAAAATCGAAATGGTGATAAAATTGTATGCGGAGTGAAAGTTTTCTATAATAATAATTTTAGATTGATTTTTTTTTAGAAATAATTTGAACAGGTGTGCTACTTTTTTATTGATTTTTCTTTCGTATTTTCAATACTATGAATAACCTTTTCATATTGATCGAATAATTATTTTATGATCGAATATTGATCATAAAATAAATAATTCTAAATAGCGCATTATAGATTCAATTCGGGGTTCAGATAAATAATATAAAACAAAAGTATAATTCTGAGAATTGGATTCTCGACAATTTCGTTAACAAAAAATCAACATTACATTTGTTGCAGAATCTATCATTAAAGTTAAACTTTATCTTTTCGTATTTTACAAGAGTATATGATGAATTTACAGCTTGGATTTTATGGTTTTTGCACACCTTAGGTCTGCATACGTAATGCTATCCTTGTATTTTATTCGCCAGCAAAGGCAACGAGATAATTGCGTTCGACAACGGATTTTTATTCGATTACGCGTAACCGTGCACATAGTGAAATATTCGATTGCCAATGCGGTTGGTCCCTCATCGATAATTATGACGTCGTTATCAATACGATTACACGATTTTATCGGTCTTCTATCAGCTCTCGTAGCAACGTTCGTATACCGAAGTAATTATTTTCTCGACGGTCATTGCTACAATCGTTCGTATTGCAATCGCGAAATTCTATCGTTCGTTCGTCACTTCTAAAAATACCACGGCTTCTTTATTCTTTCATACGTTTTTATCGTGTCTTAACGCCACGCGATACGTGCATCGTGAAATGCATTTTAACAATGGTCCCAGCGCCCATTCAGACGCATTCTAGTTGTCCATTTCCACCGATTCTTATTAATCTTTTTATTATGAATTGAATTATTTCTTTCATTATGAGTGGAATAATAAAATTTGTTTATTGCACCACAGCTTCCAAAATAATTTCCTAATTATAATTTTTACATACACAAATTTTTGAAATTTTTGATGCCAATGACTTAAATATTAATAATTGTTGTAGGAACATCCAGGTTCGAATCCTGGCCAAGATAATATTTTCCGCAACAAATTCTTTACAGTTTTCGGGATAGGGAGAGCTGCCTGTTGGCATCAGTAATATTATTTCAGTTTAATTTCGTGATATTACAGTTCTGGTTCAATTTAAGAACTGTGTTTGAAAGTAACGGCACACAGTTCGAAAGAATTGGAAATTGTGTATATAATCGCACAAGAAACGTTATTTCAGTACTAAGATCTAGCTGTGACTGTTTAGATTTGTCAATTTATTTTAATAATTGTATTAATATGGCAACTATATTGTTATATAGTAAATTCGTCGTATACTCTTATAAAATACGAAAAGATAAAGTTTAACTTTAATAATAGATCTTCAATAAATGTAATGTTGATTTTTTGTTAACAAAATTGTCGAGAAATGCAATTCTCAGAATTATATTTTTGTTTTATATTACTATGACAATTGTTATTAATAATTGTATTAGTTCACTTGAATTATCAACACAACAGAAAATTACTGAAATTTATATGAAAATTTAACTTTACAATTCTCTCAAAATAATCCATAAGACTGAATTGTTGTGCTGAGTATTTCAATTGCTGCGCGATTCGTCTTTCATATTATTCTTCTTACTTGTATCTTTTTCTCCAATATTCATACAGGAAATTTCTCTCCACAGTATGTAAAATTTTCTCACCTCGTCGAGTTTCCTCGTGGACTCCGCAACCACGGTTTGTTTACCGTGCTCCACGTACGAGGCACTCGACCCGATCTCGTTCCCGACCGCACGACGACAATGTATGTAAATCGTATGTTCGCGATTTTGATTTCTCGCGACGGTCAATCGATTCTCGAACGAATCTGGTTCGATTATCTCTCCCGCTGAATCACGTTGTCGCACGTTGCGCTCGTAGCGCGTGCATGTCTAGCCGTAACTTTCTGGAAATTTCTGTGAGCGATTCACGGCGGATGTTACCGGAGATTGAAAGCGAATCGAGGTTGAGAGTAGTTCCGAGTGCGTCTCAATTAATGACGAGAACTAAAAGCCTCGCTAAACGAGAGATTCATCTTGCTCTATGGACTCTCCAATGAGATATGGTGAGGCCACTCGTAGTAGACTTCGATCGATAATTTTTAAATATGCTGTCCGTTTGAAAATCTTATATTAACATAATTTATTAATTGTATATTTTTATTTAATTATTTGAGAAATCACACAGTATTAAAAATCCACAAAAAACTCTTACTTTTATTTAGAGAAAAAATTCATAATAATAACTACTATAAAAGATAACTATACAAGTTTTATATATAGAATTAATGAACATTGTTCAATGTGAACATAGTTCAGTTATTGTAACTAAAGTTTTAGTTGTAATAATTATAAAATAATTTGTACTACCACGACAATCATTTTGTGCAACTATTAGTTTATGGTGAAATAGCACTTAACTATAATTACATAGTTATATAGACTTTACTGTAAGTTTCTATGACAATTACATACTTCCAATTTACGTATATACGGCGGAATATACGACCGGAATAATTATAATAGGAATGGAATAGTGGTGCAGGAGGTCCTAAGTGCTAGGAATGAGAACGAATGGGATCCCGAGTTCGAGTCTTATAGTCGGTTCAATTTTTCCATCACTTACATTTGCATTTTATTACAATATTTTTCTATCATTTATCTTATAATTTTACTAGAAATAGTTAATATTACTACATTTTCTTAGTTCATATAACTTATTGTTCAAATAACTTATTTTTATTACAATTTTGTAATACATTGTTGAAGTGCTATTGTTCACAAATTTATAGTTGCTGATACGATTTTTTTCTCTGAATGTAAAAACAATCTTTTACTTGACTAATTTAAAACTAATAGAAATACTTCTGTGAATACCACTGCATCTGACGTGATAGTGTTCAATATTAAATAATTTTAATTTTAAAGTTCAATGATTTAATAATTATATAATAATTTAATAATAGTTTAATGATTAAACGTGAAGAAATAAGATCGGGAAAGTAAAATTCACCACAATCAAATGGAGAGTAGTTTTGTTATCCAATTACATTCTGAGATCATCTGTTTACATTGCATTACATGTCAAAGGTTGTTTTAAGAATGTTATTTTAACAGTGCGCCTTCCGCCGTTTCCTTCATTTCGATTCATATCAAAGCTAAAGAAACGCAGAAATTTAACATTAAAAGTTTTCCGTGGTACGAGGCACGTTTATTAAAGAAGTTTATCTAAATGGACATACTTCTTTTCTGAAGATCTTTACTTCCAGAATGCTTTACTTCATTCGATTTCAAGGATTCGTACCTCGCGAAACGAAAGAAAGCAGGGTTATTGCTATTTGAAATAATGTACTCATTTGCAGCCTGAACGATCGGAAGCTACATCGTTCGTTGATAAAAAAAAATATATAAAAGCTCATCTTTCACTACTCGCATTTCCGTGGAATCTTCCGCTACTCAATGGAGACACTTGCGGGGCTCCGAGCATGCACCATACCATTTTTATTCGTGTTTCACCCGCGAGAAGAATCTCGAGAGAGGAGAGAGGTATATCTTACGTATCCCCATACATCTTCCCGATACTTTTAGAACAAGTCAACGGAAAACGCGCTCTTCCTCGTCTGCCTTTCGTGTTTCACGAAATGTCCTCGAGTAGAATCGAATCTCTGTGCCGGGACACGTTCGCCCGATGTGTCATTCGTTCGCTGCTGCTGTTAGTGAAAGAGCCCCCCGTCGCCGTCGCATTTTCACGTTGTAAGCGAAGGTATATTTCTAAGGGAGCGCAGTATCGCTGATCATTTTACACACAGAATGTGTGTAGGAGAGTGGCACAGTTGCTCTTGGATTTCCCGGGATTCGATCAACCCTCCATCTTCGCTACAAAATTTGAGATAGTTCTTCGTTCTCTTTTTCTATATCTTTTTGAGTTTCAAAAAAGAAGTAATTTTGCTCCTCCATCTATTATTGTTTTGACGATTTAGTACTTACAACGAAGACTTAAAATGCGAACACATTAACTACATGTGTTGTCGATGTAACTTTGAATTGCTGTTTCCCTGTTTGACCGCAATGCTCCTAATTTATTACTTGAGTTCTAGTAATAAATATCTCTAACCGAGTCGCTATTATCTAACATTTTGTTAAAATTGTGCACAATTATTCAAATTATTTGATACGTTTGATCCTGTTCCCATTTTTTTAAGCCTGATGATTTGTCGAAATTCTATTTATAACGCTTAATATAAAAAATAGAATTTTTCCTGGTTTGATTACGTCACTAACCACATATGGTGGCAGCGGTGGGATATGTTACGATATGACTCTTGATTATATGTGGCTATTTTAAGAGAATGCATTTGAAGCCTTCATCAAAACATATATATGGAAAACACGAAAGAAAAACGGCAAATGCGAGTCAAGCGCGGTTAACGGTGCGCAGTAAGTAACAACAAAAAGTTATATGTTACATCAACTTTAATAATAACGAACGTTTCGGCTCATCCTTCGAGCCATCTTCAGCGAAGCGCCTCGCCTCAACATCAGCGGCTTCATCCCTTAGTTACTTTGTACCTATGCTAAAGATGGCTCGAAGGATGAGCCGAAACGTTCGTTACTTACTGCGCACCGTTAACCGCGCTTGACTCGCATTTGCCGTTTTTCTTTCGTATTTTTGACAATTTCACGAGTCCAGATTTTTATATATATATGGAACTTTTGAAAGATGAGATAATTTCTGGAAGTCGATACTACTTATCCCATTTTCCACAGTTATCTCCGAGAATTTTATTTCTGTCTGTTTTGATAAAGAAAAACGCTTAAGAAAGATATTCAGATATTCTACAAATTGAGTTATTTCATTTTCATGAAAATACATATAACAATTGTCATAAACCGCTACATAAAGTCCGCGTCGACCGCAAAGGGTTGCTGCATAGACAGATGGTTGGGTGCATTCGCAAAACGGAGAACCGGCTTTATCCCTGCAAAACTCACACCCTTCTTCACTGCTATCGCAGGAACTTGTCCGATTGAGGAAATCTCTATTGGGCTATTGATTGTAAACGTGCAACTCTGATACGTACGATAAAGATCTACTTTGCGGATTATCCGTGGAATGCGCGCCTTGAATTTTCGCCTTGAAGCTTGCTCTGCTTATCTTCACTTGTACTTTTTTATACTGAAAAGATATCACATGAATGATTGATTACAAAGAGTTAGAGTATTACTTTCTAATAGCCGTGATAAAATAAGGCATATTTGAAATAACTGAACAATCTAATTAATGTATTCGAATCATTTAAAACACATAAATTTAAAAGGCTAAAAATAATGTGTAAAAGACTTTCTTTTTTCAATATTAATTGAAATTTTTAATAAAGTTACTATATTTTATGTTTAACAATAATTAACTAGAAAATTAAAATTACATCTTACGATATATACGATAGATATTCATGAACTTTCGTTATTCTCTCGAAACTATTATTTTTTTGCGAGATTAGGTTTTATTTTCGAAATCAAAAGAGATATTCAAATATCGCGTCTAATATAGCTGTTCTTCTAATATAGCTGTTCTTACATAATATTCTTCCTTATAGAATGCCCTGCGCACAATGAGGAGGAATATTAGATATTATATCGGAATAAAAGTTAAAGTTTTAGAAGTTTCTTCAATGAATATTGAATGTAACGCACAATGGATGTTAATAAGATATAACATATGAATCTGTTATACGAAACATGACATAACTTATTATTTATCAATAAAATTTACTGAGGAAACTAATTCTAAAACTCTAATTCCTATTCCTATACCCAGAGAAAAATTTCTTCGATTCATAAAATAATTGTTTAAATCAAAGAAATGTATGCATTACTATAAGGTTAAAATTTTTTTTATTTACAGAAGTTTCTTGATTGTTCCTTTTATTAAAATTAAGAAATAGTTTGGTTGTGCAACGCAAATTTTTTTTTTAAGTGAAAGAAATATTTTTTAAAAATCAGAACAAAACTATTTCTTACATTTCTATCAGTACTTTCTTTAAATTAAAAAATTATTTGTTTAAACAAATAACTTATTTACTTTGAAAAAGGCTAACGTCATTTTTTTTTAATCAAATAAATTATTTTCCTCAAAAAATATTTTCACTTTAATTAAAAAAAAACCAAGTTAAAGAAACGATTTCATTCATTTAAATATTACTTTTCTCTGAGTGTATCTAATATCTAATATCCCTCAATTGTGCGGAGGGCGTAATACGAACAAGAACGTACATATTAATGATAAAATATCGACATACCAGCATTTAATACGCTCTTTCAACATTGATCGAGATTGAAAAGCCTCGCGGTAGAAATGCAATGTGCTCGTGACAATAGTACAAAAGCCCACGCTAAAGCGGACATAGTGATTACAGAAGGTCGCACGCGGGACAATGGGCCATCCCAAAGTCGAATCCAATCGGTAGAATGATCGCGTGTATTCGCGTATAGTTGGCTGCTCTTGGGCTATGTCCGCGAGTAATTCGATATTCGGCAAAGCATCGCCGATCGACCGTAAGCCTCGCTCGCATTGCGCCTTGTCGATCGATCGGTCAACGATCGCGAATGCTCCGCGTTTCGCGGAACAAAACCGAATTTCGATTACGATTTCGATTGACTCGGCCGCGTGCGGATATCAACGCATTTTAACTACTGTCCGCGCAAACATTCCGATTTATAATAATTGGATCGGCACGCGTTGACTCGAAAGTGCGGGGAAATCGCGCAAGATATTATCGTAGACTGCAAAATGGCAGAAAAAAGCCGGATATGATTTCATATTACATATTGAGTTGATACTTTTTTAGATATTTCAGCAGATAAAGTCCACAATATCGTGCAATATTTTCTCAACGTTTATTAATATTGCTCTATTAATGATGCATAAAAATATTAATTAATGTTGTACAAAAACGTTTTACATGAACGTTTGCTATATAATATAAATTATAGAATGCAGAATGATATTATTATTCACGAACACAATATTCAATTAAATAACGAATATAATACGTAACAGATGAAAAAACACATATTAAAGCACTTTTTTTCTATATTTTTTTTCTTTTAGTTTTATTATTTTAGTGATGTATAATAATGGAATATATAATAAACATATGTATTTGCGATAAATATATAAATAAATTTATTTTATATTTTATTAAATAATTACAACAAATAATAAATAATATAAATAACTCCTTTGTTTATTTATAAAAATATTCTGTTGTCAATTTTATATAATAATTTGTTTCCATAGAATATATTTAATTAAAGACTAAATTAAAAATATTAACGGACATGAATGTTTACGAAAATTTCTAAATTGCGTTTTGAATATTTAATTGTAGGATAAATTTTCTATATTAAACGAGATGTAGACAGAACGAAATTTCTACTAATATCAAGATATATTTCACGTAAAAAGAGCAATATATTTTTTGTATATTCAGGAACAATTGCTGAAACTCTCGAAACAATTCGTAACTATAGGCGGAACTCTCTCTCTTTCTCTCTCTCCCTCTCCCCCTATATATATATATATATATATAAAAGATCGGAAAAAAGATATTAATCTTGTCCGAGAAAATACAAGAAATTGGCATGATGAAAAATAAATATCGAACATAAAACTAAATCTACTCGACATAAATCACGTGCACTCATTTGTTATTCCAGGCCATTTGACATATACATCAGTAATGCTCAATTATTTTAGGAATACTGTATTTATTATTTATTATTTACGCTAAAAAAAAGTATTATGACTTCGCGCAACCTTTTAACAGAATTCTATAATGTTAAACCATCGAGTGTAGTCGAAATAGTTTAACTCCAGATATTGCTGTACAAACGGAATAAATCGAAACGTCAATAATCGTGTGTCCTATCTGCACGTAAAAAAAAACATGCGAAACTTCATGTTCTAAATTGTTTCGCGAAAAAAATCGTTACACACTTTAATTAGCACTTACATTACAATGTGAAAAATGGTACCTTATTTACACCTTACGAACATCTCTAGTCTAATCTCTTTTTCACCTAATTAATATGGTTAAAAAAATCTCAAAGAATTCATGAACACACCTTCAAGTTTCTAAAATAAATATCTGTACTTCATTTTGAAAAAAAATGCGATATAACTTAATTACTAAAGATTAATCACATTAATTGGGTGAGTTATTTAAATTAAAAATTGTAACTTTTTATAATAATTGGATATAAAAAATGATTTTAGGGTTTTCTAGTTTAGACATGAAAAAGAAAGAGTGTTTTAAAAAATATATAGAAACTCCATATTCTTAAAAAAATATAATTATTCGGACATATAAAAAATTGGAGTGATTTTCAATAAGAAGCAGATAGGAAAAATCGAATATAGCAAAAAATATGTATTTTGTGCATTTTGGTGCAAAACTAATGTCTTTTCCAAGAGGTTCTTATTCGAACTTAATATAATTTGATGCCTCACTTTGCTTATTTCCAAATGAATTTTTTTAAGACATGTTGATTACAATGATGGATCACTGGTGTCCGTCATAAAATTGATTCGATGTTATTTATAAAAAAATATTGATGATCGCGGTCGCTCTATCACAGTAACATGAGGCTACCTCCATTATGAAGATTTTTTTTAGGAGGGGATAAAGAGTGTCGACCTTTTGAAGTTTCAAAAAAACGTCCATAGAAATCGATCGTACACGAAATATCCGTGTAAGAGTTAAGCGTATAACATAAAATTTCGTTGCGTTTGTTAACAGGCTGCGAAGAATTACATCGTGTTTCATTCAAAACGTAAAAGCGCCTTAATTTAAAAAACCCTTTAGTTAGAGATTCAACAATGCATTGTCGAGAAAATCTATTGTAAAACGCAACGAAGAAGAACGCAACGCTCCTCAGTTGACACAAGAATGTACATTTTATTTGCGTTTACGATCCGAATAACTGCTCTGACGAGTCGCGGGACATGTGTTATCATCGCGCGAGATGACGGATCGTTTGAATTCGGTAGGTCCGAGAGCGCGGTGCTCGCGCGCGCGGCAAAGTGCAAAAAGAAGGCGAGTGCCGCCGCGGCGTTAATTACGGCGCGCGGCGCGCTTAAGTGTCGCCATTTAGCCCGGGATTAATCTGTCACGCGGCGAGCGTGAAAAACTATCCGTTTAAGAGGCCGACTCTCATGGAGGACCGTTTGATTGGCAGTTCCCGAGACAGACAGAGAGACAGAAGGAGAGAGAGAAAGAAAATGTGCGTACGCGTAAGAGAGACGGAGAAGGAGCTAAAGTTCCTTTTGGTGCGCGCTCCTTGTCGCGTCCCTCTCGCGCTCGCACTTATAAAGCCCCTTCGCTCGCGCGTATATTCGACTCGGAAGTGGCGTGAAAGAGAGGGAGCGAGAGACGAGAGGACAGGAAAGCGGAGGAAGACTTTATTTTCGGTAGTCCGATGACGTTCGCCAGCTCGCGCGAGCGAAGAGGAGCGGCGTCCCGGCGTCCCAGCAGAGGAAGAGACGATGAAGACGACGACGTAAAAGAAGAAGAGGGAGAAGAACCCGTGAAGAGAAGGAGGCGGGGAGAAGGAGGAGGAAGAAGAAGAAGAGAAGAAGAAGAAGAAGAAGAAGAAGAAGAAGAAGAAGAAGAAGAAGAAGAAGAAGAAGAAGAAGAGGGTACCACCGAACACAATTTAAAAGATGACGAACAGCCGTACACACAAGCGAGGAGTACGACCGAACGCGAGAGATAAAGAGCGCCGTCTCTCTCGCGGAGGGAGATGCAAGAGGAAGTGAGAAAGAAACAGAGAAGATACAACGCGAGGGACAGAGAGATGGCGAAAGAACTCACGGGAAAGATAGAAAGACGAAGAAAGAGAGAAAGAGAGAGAGGAGAGTAGAGAGGAGGAGCGGGAGGATCACGCGTGCGGTTCCTTCGGTTGTTAGGTCGTTGTTATACAGGTTCTTAAAGGTCCCGTCGTCGCTCCGTCTCACTCTCGCGCGGTCGC
>QKQZ01050056.1:0-11097 GCA_003595255.1 Solenopsis fugax
TATTATAAAATAATTTATAATTATTGAAATTTAAAAAATAAACAGAAAAATGGTTATTGACGAATATTTCGGGCTAATAATGTAGGTTTGGGATTGCCCCATCTGATTCGTTCGTCATAAAACTAATAAAATAATTTTTGTTTTATAAATTAGTATTATGCTACGGACAAAACTGTTCAACACTAAAATAGTGTTTGATTTGGGCTTATTTTATCTTTATTAAAGCTCATTTATATCATTTTCACAATAGCAATTACATGATATTTAATTCAGCAAAAAAATTACTTGAGAAAGGACGAAAAAGTTTAATTATATTTACCTCGATCGATTTATATTTACCCTGCCCAATTTCACGCTACTACTGTTTGCCTGGCACTGTATGAGAGCTGAGCTATTAATTGGTGAAAAGAAAAGATCTTTTTTCTTTCTCTAACAAATATCGTTATTGCTGCTCTCGTGATTACCCCGCGTTCATCTTTATCCGACTCTCCCCTATCTAATATTTGAACAAGAAAAGAAGCGATATAAAATATTGCAGCAAATAAACTTCTTAATATCAAAACGTTTGCGTGTAATTATTGAGTTTTTCGATGACTACCTGCTTCCAAATATCTTCAAGGCTAATCAATAATGTGCTCCTGGTTTCCTGCTTTTCGCTTTTTGGCTATTACCCTTTCGCACAATGTTTTATCGAAATTGGCAAGATAAAAGTTGGCGAACTCCAAAAGAGACAAGAAACATGTGACAAGAAACACAATTGTCGATAAAATAATTCGCGAAAAGGCAATAGGCAAAAGAAAGTAAGGAGTATATTGTAGATTATCTTTCATAAGTATATTTGATTGCTATATGATTATACGTAACGCATATATAAGGCTACGCACACACGCGCACGTGCACGTGTACGCACACAGACACAGACACACATATGTACACATCCAATATATAAGCGACAAATTCTATCACACGGCAAGGAAAGTCGTCTCATAGCACGGTGTTTGGCTAATCAACATCGATCAACTTCACAATTTTATTAAAGAAATACTTGGTTTCGAGAAAAGTTTAACTAATAAGCTTCTTAGTTATTGGAAAAGTAACCGAGATATATTATATTGTATTAATCAAGTTTATAAACCTCCGATACATGGTTCTTAAAGTATATTGCAATATACGTATGAGGATAAATGATGTATATTTTCTAAGAACTGAAAATGTTGATACTAATAAAATTTATAGTTTCTAATACGATCAAAATTCTCTCAATGAACGTTATATTAATTTAGCTTTAAATGCAAAATTTATATGAAAGCAATTAGAGAAATTAGAGAAATAATTAGAGTAATTTTGTTTATATTATGTTATCACCTATGTAAAAATCATACGCACATATTTGATAAAAATTTATACTATTTCTCAATCTTTCTCAATTATACTTATGATGAAATATGCATGAGCCCAGGAAGGAAGAAAATTTCTCATGATATTCAAATAAACATGATCAACGGTAATTACTAGCTATTCAACAGCTGACTACCAATTGTCGACGAAATATATCCACTAGTTTAATTTACTTCAAATTGTTAAGTAAGATAAAATGATGTAAATTACTATTACGTAACAATCTTATTTGGAGCGAAATTACGTATCTTCATGGAGTCTACATATTTGTTAAGTGCAACTGTACATAAACACGTTAACTAGTTGTATAATCGATCTTTGCACTTGGCTTCACAAGAGTTTCACTACTACACAAGTCTCTGAATCTGTTAGTCTTCTGCAGCCAAGGAAATAATAGTTACAAAATATCATATGTTTATGTGTGTGTGTATATGTGCGCGTGTGTATGTATACATTTATATGGCATAAATGTGTGTGTTAAGAAAATACATATTAAAATTGAAAATGTACATATTCAATAATGTTATATTTTCATACAATTCTTTATTATATTAATTCTCACTGTTTTATCGAAATTGTTAAAGAATTGTATAATAGAAAAAATATTTTAAAGTTACACAGTAATATGAAAAAAAGAAACTTGAAGAGAATTATGTAATTAATTCTCCGTCATTACCGTTGTTTTTCCAGTTATTCCTAGTCACTGGTGCCTGTTTGTGTTTGTAAAGGTTTATGGGCTTTAAAAAATGTGAAAAAATTCTTGTACACTCTTTCCACATTCAAAAATATAATTTTATAATAATGTGATGCAAAGATTTTTTACTTTTTTTATACGTGCATAAAAAATCCTTTTGAATTTAAATAATCGAAGATAAGTACTTACTTACCAAATAAATCGACAATAAAAATTGATAATTTTTAAAATAGTGTAATGGTGCCTGTTTAAAAAAAAATATAATTATTTTATAATATATAATATACTGATATACTGATGAAAATCAATAATTTGATTTATGAAAAATAGGAAAAAGAATATACAAAATTGAGAAAAATTACTTTTTGCAAAAATATCAGTATTTTATTATAAAATTGCTCTCTTAAAAGATTTTTATCACATTTTATCACATTTCTAAGAGCGAAATCAGTTTCATGTCGACGATAATGGCAACGCGTCATCGGCAATGTTTTGCTGTAAAACAAATCTTGCTATCGCTTGCATCAAGAAGATAGAATTTCTTCTACAGAATATTCTATCATCTTGATGTTGATTTATTTTAAATGTCTGTATTTATAATAATGGAAATAATTTTTTACTTACATGTCGAAGTTAAGACTAAAAATATAATTCATTTAATATATACTCCAAAAATAACTTTATCGGTACTGGGAGATTACTAATGGCTTCAGCTCAATTTTCACTTGTTATTATACGAAATACGTCTGATAAAATGTAGCGTCATTTGGCCGATAAATTCTCACTATAAGAACTTTTTTGAAAAAGGAAATTTTTTCCGTTTACCTATCATGTAACGAATAATTCAGAATTGAACATTCACTGGAGTTTTCAAATCTCCCATATGACCACGGAGGGTTAATATGTTATCATCTGTGCATAACTAAAATATTGTAAAATAATAAATATATTGTGTATAAATATATTTTATTACGTCGACCAATTTGATTACAGTATTGTTATTTAGGTATACAATTTAAAAAGAATGAATGGACAAATAAACGTGTATGTCTGTATGAACTTCATGCTAGATTGTGTCGTTTTAAAATAGGAGGACTTTATTACAATACATCTTTCGTGGATAATATACTTATATAGTGCTGCATAACAATGTGTATATACCTTATTCAAGATAATGCATACACTCTCGTTATTGCAAGTTATAATTTCATTGGAATATAAAATGCTACACGTACCATATAAACGCATAGTTACCTCTGCGGATTCGTTGCAATTTCTAAAGATTGCGGAAACGAAACATTTGAAAAATAAAAACGTAACCAGTACCGACATAATGGTTTGGTTTATTCAAGTGCTAACGGGTAGATATATATGTAAGTTATAAATGCTGATAAGCATCTATACTAATGCAATACCAGTTTCAAAAAACAGAAAGAGAGAGAGAGAGAGAGAGAGAAAGAGAGAGAGAGAGGAAATTTTAATTGTGCGAAGGCTGTAAACTGCTTTAATAAAATACGTGTTGGGAAATTTAATATACATTTATGTGTTCCTTAAAATAGCATATATTTATATGATTATTGATTTATATTATAATATATATGAAATAACATCATCGAAAGTTTATCAAAAACTTGTCAATAAAATGCAAATTCATTCATAAGATGCACTATATAGATTTTCCTGTTCATCAACTCTAAGATTTTACAAACTATGTTAATTGATTATCGTTTATTATATAACATGAACGTATAAAGTTTCAGTACCCGAATAATATATATAAATAATATATAAATGAACTTCGTGTGTGTGTATGTGCGCGCGTGCATTGGTGTGCACATGTGATAAATATGTAAAAAAGTAACATTTGTTAATAATCGATATCATAATTAGATCTTATATGCATTTAATAGATGCGGAGTTGAGAAAAAATATCAAATATTTACCTTTAATAATTTTATTCCACCATAAAAATTAATATTGACTCGTAAAGATTCTCGTAATTAAGAATAATTAATGTAAAATGTGAAATACACAAACGTTTATAAAAGAGATAAAAATTATTTTCCAAAAATTAAAATTTGCAAATTAAAAATTGTTATATTATTTTTATACGTAATTAATCTCTCTTTGGAAAAGATGTTTATATCGAAATTTTTATAAATTGTCTAATATTTTATTTTTTTGAGCGCGTGTAAAAACATACTTCATATAAACAAAATCAATGAATATTCCAAATTTTTAATCAGATAACAGACTTACATATTTATGTGTATTTGATTTTGTACGTTTGTACGTATAACCATTTGTTATACACTTTATGTAAAAATATAAATCCGATGCACGGCTCGTATAAGAAGTTATAGTATACCTTTATCGATTCACAGAGTGAAAACGAATTGTGCTTGTCTTCTCTGATTAAGGATGCTTGTCACGTAGATATGAATCAAAATGGTCAGATACATACAAAGGATAATAGCTTAACTTACGTAAAAAATTAAAAAAGATGAGATAATCAATATTGATTATTTACAATAAATAAATAAAGTCTTTTTGAATATAAATTAATCTTTTTGATTTATTATTAAACTGTCAATTTCAAACAAGTGTCTTGTGAAATGCTGATATTTCGGAATTCATAATGATACATTTTTATCAATTATTGAAAACGATAGTTATTATTAAATTTCTATTACCATAAAATTATCTAATCAATATATCGATTGTTGTTGACAGATATTAATCTGTCTACATCTACTGTTACAATATTTACTTCAGTTGCACACCAAAATTGGTAATTCAACACTTTCATAGAATATATTATAAGTTCGTAATTTAATACACATTGGATTACTTTAAATCGGCATTCAGCATCCCGCAAGATATTTCTCTTCAGGTAGTTATATTTCTGTTCGGGTCGTCTGTTGTACAGTCTTACATAAAATTTATATAAGTGTTATGAATGTAACTGACAAATTGTTCTTCTGATGTAGACGATGTGACATGTTTTATAGCATGTAAAGATTTATCTTGCTTCGTGTCCTATTTATTCTTATTGAGTGTTTATACCACCTATCGAGAGAACGGTTTCCAACATAAGATGCATAAGGAATAAAATATTCAGTAGCCTGAGTTAAACGACTGAATATTTCACAAGATTCAAGATAATCTTCATAATATATGGTAGTATAAAGAAATTCTTGAAATTTTTGAAGAAATATTAATGTTAATTCAAAATTTATTTAAGCGATTATTTTGAGTGCTAAAATGATTAAACAAATGTATATTCGGTTTTGAATAATAAAGCTATAATTACATATAATTATTTGTCTTTGTGCTCTTTCTTGTTTTAGAAATTATTTAAGAATAAGTGTTCAACACTATGTTCACAAATATTGTATATGTTAATGCTAGTAGAACATAAGTAAGTAATCAATCTTTCAAATGATTTGTTTTTGTAAACGTAAGAATAAAAACAAATACGATAAATTTAATTATTTTGACTAATTTCTAAGTAGCGTCAGTGTTTGCCGTTATCTATATAAAATTATCTAGATAATCATCTAGATAAAGAAATAACTTCATCTTATCTAGATTATTATAATGTACATTATCTCCATCTTTATCTTTGATAAAATAAATGTTACCTTTTTTAAATTATCTAAGATAGTGCGAATAACGAGAATGAAGTATTGTGTTTAGCCTTAGCCTTTAAATTATCATTTATCATAGCAGATTTTTTCAAGAATTGCAAAATTTATTGCCAGTACTGAAAATCTATAGATAAGTACGTAATGTAAACTATAGATTTTTCGTACTGGCAATATATATCGAAACACAATTCAGATCAACAATAGTACAATATAAAAATTGCTCCAAAACTATAAATTCGAAAACTTACAAGATATTTTGTCAGTTATTATATAATGTGAATTATATTTATATATTTCTCCTGTTTTTAATTTTGAGTTTTATTTTCATATTGATTCAAATTTAATGAGAAATATTTTTTGTTAGTATAATTATTTGAAGAACTTTTGTTTTTTAAAAATATTGATTTAAAAATAAAAATATGAACATATTTCATATCCTAAATTATTTTTTGCTCAATAATGATATTATCTGAAAATTATCTAGATAAAACTATATACTTTTTTATCTTTTATCTAAATAAATTAAAATTAAATCATCTTTATCTTACCAAGATACATTTACACGTAACTTATCTGATCTTTATCTAGATAAATTTTAAGTTATCTAAGTACAACACTGAGTAGCGTATTGTTTTCGTTCATGATATTGTTGTTTATAGGAATATGTATAAAGTATTTCTATGCTAAACATTCTGATATTTGTATTTAATGTACGATATTAATTATAAAATATAAATTTTATAATAATTAAAATTTTTTTACAGTATGTGTTATAAAAAGAAGATTATCTTTTTTCACCATAAAAAATATATTTCTCCTATCATACACGCTTATCTAATTCTTGTAGAATATCTAAATATTATTTAATATATATTTAAGAAAGAGTCTTGAATACATCCTTAGTTTCCTAAAAGTTTTATTCAATCAGTTATCACTCATTTTCTGATTAAACATGACGAAGATATATTTAAATGTCATTAATATGCTTAATGTAATATACAGATACTTTGAGAGATTATTTGCGTTAAATAGACTGTATATTTAATTCTAACTTCTTAACGTTGGAACTCAAAGAAAGATTTGCAAAAAACAAACGAAGCAGTACTCTTTGAAATATATGTATTTTATATTTTTTGCTAGTGCACAAACAAAGAAAAAAAATTGTATATAGTTATAGCTTTGTTATGTTCAAACCGAATATATGTATGTGTATATATAGTCCGCATATAAAATAAATCATTACTTCTCTAAATTATACATTTATATCTCGTTTCTTTATAATATATGTAATATATCTACCTTGTTACGGATAATTAATTGAAGCATTTAACAATTAGTGAAGCTTGAATTTAATTTTAAGCATCTTTCGGTATGAACCGAAATTTTATCCATCAGCTAATTTATCATGTTGCACGAGATTATTAAAGCGTATATTCAATGATAAAATTTTCTATTGTAAAGGAACTTTAAATTTTTTTTTATAATAATATTCTTAATTATTGTTATTATATGAAATAATGGAATAAATTAGTAAATTGTATACTGTGATATTTTCATATAAATACGAGTGCAGCAAACTAAAGTGAATTATAGTAATTACATGCGTCACACAGACTAGAGTAATACGTGCATACATAGCAATCTTATAATGGATCAGGTATGATTTTTATTAAACTTCTTGCCAATATCTAAATTTGCATGTAAAAGAAAAACTTAACATTTGAAAAAGTAAAAAATGAGTTTAAATTTAAAGCTATTAATAAAGAAATTATGGACACGTATTAATATCATACATATATCAGTGTCACACAAAAGAATGTAGATGTATAAAGCATAAAATGTAGAGAATTTTCATATTAAAGGAACATTATTCTATTTGTTTCAAAGAAAATTATCTGCTTCACGCAATTTGTCAAATAATATCATTTTGATAAAAAATTTATATTAATCACTGCTCTTTTATATATGTGTGTATATATATATATATTTTTTAGAGAAATCTGTTTTTTTAGGAAAACTTGTCAAGTAGTTTACTATAATTCTAGATAATTATGTTTAATGATAGCAACTAGATATTGGCAAGGATTGCTAATCAAGATTTGTTTCACTTTGAATGCGTTATCTTGCTTCCTATACATAGACAATAATTCTTGTAAATAAATTAAATGCATAATGTAATTCATGCAAATTGTATGCATAAATTGAACTTTATCATGATATACAGAAAAATATTAGAAATTTTATTTTTTAGAGGAATGCTTAAAAAAATTGTTATCTAAATAATTTTGTAATAACATTTAATTATGTAAAAATATTTTAACTTGATGCTAATTTTATCATGCATTTCATGTGCAATTTTAGTTTATACACTGTTCACAACTAATTTGTAATAATAAAAATTGAATTGTTGATTGCAAGGGAAAGTATATACGGTTGTCGCAACAGAAAGACTTGAGCGAAAAAGTTTCATTTTGAAATAATCTGTATTCATAGGAACTCTACTAACTAAGCAGAAACTTCTTGCGCATGCTATATCACGTTTGTACAATCTGTCTTCTTACCAAGTACGATCCACATAACGATAATATTGCCACCAGTTGAGACCAGCAGTATCACCGCAAATATTAAAGACCAGAAGAGCTTTTGCCACCACGGCAAATCGAATGGCCGTTCCTGATTAACGAGAATGCAGTCGAAGAACATCTGTCGTAAAACATCACGCCTAGTTGACTTGTTCAAGGTCTCTTCGATAAAATAACGGATCTCACTGATATTTAGTTTTACTAGCAGTGTAACATTACGCTCAAAAGTCGATGCAGTGCAATTGTACAAATGTTCAAGATTTAGATTATTCATATTTATAATTGTTGTCTTTGGCGATCGTATGAACAGTCCCACAGCTTTGTTGAATCCTTATCTCGCGCGTTCGCTTCCTCCAAATGGCACGTTAAATCGATTTTATGAGTTATTACCGATTTCCTCCGACGTGACGCACAATGAACTGGCGAGTAACTATCATTACGATGGTTTAATCTGATTGCTCGTCTCTTATTGGAACTGTGTGCACGTAATTGATACGAATTTGGCGCTTGATCGGAAGTTTCATAAAGTTGATTGTTTAATCAGTGCACTTGATATTGATAATTTTCCAGTACAAAACTTGATTAATACATTTTATTCTCTTATTTGGTTAAATATTTCCTTTTAAACTTATCCGTTGATCTAATAAGATTGTCTTTAACGTCGGAATAAATGCGAAATGATTGTATCTCGGTTCATTTTGCCGGAGATTCACGGATATCTATCTCAATAAGCGCTTGAAAATCTACATTATATTAATTGGATCTGTTTTATCTTTGCGTAGATTTTGCAAATTAGTATTTAACTATTCTTGGAAACTTTTAAATATTCAATTCTTCTTTTAAATTTTTTTCCAATTTTATCGCATTAATTGTATAGTATCTTTTAAGTAAAATCGCTCTTGCGATATTTTACATTAAGGATTGTATTTTTTTATGCCACCACTTAGACTTTTAAACACGTTCTACGAAACGCGCATTAAACGACTGCGAACGATAGTTTTGCTGTAAGACTTCTTTCCATTACTAAAATGCATCTTGCACTTATTGTACACTTCAGAAACACAATATTATTCATAACCAGTATTTTCTTCTCAGTTGGTAGAAGGCGCAAACTGCTGAACACACAATCGTTTCAAAATCATTATCACTGACAGTAACAAATGATAAAGTTTATCAGGTTGCGTCCGAGGACATGACAATATGTATCCGTATGTTCGTCGAATCTTGATTATCTCTTGCCGATCGAAGCCTGTCATTTATATGCGCGCGATTTGTCGATCGATTCGTCAATAATGGACATTATTGTCACAGGAGTATCGGAGACATTTGTGCGCGAGCGTATCACGTAAATGACGTCTACATTTCACAAATGATCATCCGCCAGTTTACATCGTTTCGTCAGACTGGATCAAGCTGGTGTACCGTACCGAAGAACCCCGTCGGCGATACTGAAAGGCTCAAAAGCGCGTTCATTCAGTGGTGCGTGCGCACCATGAGCATTCTCGCAACCCTTTCCTTCGTCACCCACCACGCCGAGACTTTCCACTTGGGCACAAGTGTCAGCTGATGGGAAAATACGCGAGTGTCTGCGCCGATTCGCGCCGGATATCAGCACATTCGCCGATTTATGATAGCTATTCCTCAGGATAAAGGTTGAAAGGCTTGCGTCACGTGTGGTGAGACACTTCTTAGATTCAACAGATGTTTTATATTACGTGCAGGAATGCATCCGGAGATTTAGCGTTTTTCAGGATATAACGTAGACTGATCGCAACATGTTAAATCTACAATATACTATAGTATCACGTTTTATGTCGTTTCTAGTAAAAAGATATAGTTCAAGGTTTAGACTTTTTTAGAAAAGTACTAGTGCAATTTAAGCGGAATAAGAAAAGTTCTGAGAAGCTTTCATTTTTAATACTTTGTTAAAAGTACTGCATAATTCTATATTTTACAGAATATAGAATTTAAATTAATAAACTATGTAACTTGGCATTCGCAAATATGTGTGCGAATTACATAGTTTATTGGTTTAAATTACCTTTTAACTTATATTTTATGTTTAAATTTAATAAATTTAATCATTCTTCTTATTAGGCATTACGCATTAATTTATATTACATCGTGCTCTTATTAATACTATCTTCTCAAATTAATTACGAATAAATATAAACATTACAAAGATATTGGAGTATATTAAAAACATATATAAAGATAACATTACATGTAACATTTATTCTCTGTTAGCTTGGATATTCGTGCCGGCAAATATACATGCTAAACATTGTAATTCAAAAGGTTATTCGTAAAAAGTACGTGAACATTTGCCTTGCCAACAGAGCTTCTCGTTAGCGGCGTCAAACAAAAATAAGGGTGGAATAAGGAATATATCAATCTTCCATTCCGGTAGAAATAACGACATCTAATAAACGGCGGGAAAAAATACCTTATGCACGAAAAACCATTGTTACATGACAAGTTACTCTTTGAGGGAAATTTTTCTTTTTTTTTGTAATGTATAACAATCTCTGGAAGTTTAGTAATCTAGTAATCCTTTCATAGAACTATATCATGACTTCGATAAAGGTTTTATCCATCGCATTTGTTTGAAGTTCGGACCAGTTCTCACGCTAACGACTTTGTCATGGATAAATGTCATTTTCCTTTCATACGAACGAGTATGATAATAATCGCGATCATATTTCTTCAGAAGCGAAATCGGGTTATAGACGTATATTGATGCTTATATTCATGCTTGTAGCACAAAAAAGCC
>QKQZ01050059.1:0-10773 GCA_003595255.1 Solenopsis fugax
GAGCTCTCGCACCGACGACGACGATCACCGGGGAAACGCGCGCGCGCGAGCGCGATAATATGGCGCTGTCCTCGTTCGAGAGTGCCGCGATCCTCATCGGGACGACAGCTCAGGCTCCGGAGCCCCGCGGAGCTACTACGCCCGGACGACGAGCATGCACGTCGTAGTCGGCGGTGGCGCGGCACACCATCTACGGCGTCTACGGTATCCCGTTCTTCCCCCGTTTCACCCTCGACGTATCGAGCGCGATAGTGGTGTGCACGGTGACGGCGGCGGCGGCGGCGGCGGTGGTGGTTGTTCGATGACGATGATGAGGATCTTTCGCGCCACCTGGTATAATCGTGTCGGCACACAAAGTGAAACGTCGTCGTCGTCGTCCTCTTCTCCTCCTCTTTCTCCTCCTCCTCCTCCTCCTCTTCGTCGTCGTCGGGGGAAAGCGTGAAAACTGCTGAGGGAGTCGGCGCGAGCACCTAGGCCACCAGAGGGACAACTTTCCCGTGCGCTGCGGATCGTCCACGATTCCGCCGATACGTCATCCTTGTCCTCTCGTCCTCCCCCGCGCCTCCTCGCGCCGCCCTTGTCGTGTAACATGGATCGCGCGCGGTACCGTCGACGGCGGTGCACGTAGGTGGACGGGCTGTTGCTGCTGCAGCTGCATGCTATAACCTCAACGGCGGCGAACCCTGCGGCGCGTCGGATCGCCTCAGCTGCGCCCGCGAGATGTGATTTCGAGGGGAGCAACTGATCGTGGGAGACTTACCCGTCCGAGCGTCGAGGATGAGGAACGGCTTCACCGACATACCGGTCGCGAGTGCCGACAGCAGCACGGACGCCATATGGCTCGAGAAAAGCAGTCCGTCGCGGATGGCACCCGAGCGAATGTCACTCAGTACGTCTCTCCTTCGTGGCACGCGCGTCTCGCCTACGCGAGTCGCGCGAGCGAGCTCTGATTTCGCTTCACGCGCCCAGCAAACCCTCAGCTTTGGTCAAATTGACAGGCTGATGTACGCGATTGAGAATCGCCCAAGGAATTTTCACCGAACGGAGACAGAGAACGGATCGCGCGTTCTACGAAAATTCAAATCGCTTAGCGATCGCTCATATCGATCTCGCGTTCGTTCTCCGAGCGTGCGGAGTCGAACGGTGAATCGATTTGCCGCCTTGTGCTCCGAGAATGTCGACGGAACCAGGACTGTTTATGTTTACGCGCCGTTCATATCTCGCTAATCGCGTCAACGCGACGTTCCGCGCTGTTTTGTCATCGAGCGCGCGCGCGGAATAGATCGAGGATCCTCAATCGAGAATGCGTCACGTGCGCGACGTTTCGGTTTTACCTACCGCAACTCCCCTTTGACACCGCACGCCGCTGGCTCTGGGCCGGCGTGTTTACACTGCACGCTGGAAATTTGCGCGGTTGTTTTGACGCGTCTCGAAGGGGCTCGAATATAATCGACGCGGGTCGATTCGATCGCGGCGAAACTCGACTCGATTTTAATTGCCGCGCGCCGAAAATTAATCGACTTTAGGCGAGTTTTTTTAATTCGTCAATTGATTATTCGCATTATGCGCCAGTACATTTTTACGGAACAATGTTTAATTTACGTATAATGCGATTCATCAATCGATGAATTAAAAAAACTTGCATTATACGATAAAAACATAATTGTACTGATAAAAAACTGATAAGCTTTTTTTCGAATTCTTTTTCTGTTACTATTTGATTTGATTCTCAATATGCGCACACGAGGTAGTTAGTTTACACGAGGTATTCATGAAAAGTTGATAGTTTCCCCATTTTCTGTTTTTAAATTAATTTTAATCTCGGTTTAAATCTGTCCTTATTTTGCTCCAATTCTAAGTGTAATATTAAAAAAGATAAGGAGTAAGTGAAACCGAGAGATAAAAGTTAGTTTATTGGTAGAAATGGATTGATATTATTGCGTAATTAATATTATATATATTGCGTAAAGTGCGATTAGTTTTACGTTAGTTGACGTAATAGTTCGAATCGAGCATCAACAAAAAAAAAGTTATTTTTGTATTGGCGCGCGAGAAATCGATCTACATACTAAATCGATTTAGAATTTATCGTATGTACTTAAAGATACGTTGTCACATAACGATCGATAAATTTACATGATAAATAATCAAGAAGAAAATTTATTTGGGCTATTAATCACATCGCGATGATCGGCAGTAACCTGAATTGAATAATAATAAACGAGCGTATCGATCTTCTTCTGCTGATAATATTCAGTTTTACGTTGTAATCAATTTCTCAACTTCTACATACATGTAATAGAAAAATATTACTTTTCTATATACAATATATCCAATTTAAATTTTGTATAATTAATATTAGAATAAGTCCACGTATAATACAATTAAAAATCGAGAGAAGGCCAGCATACGATAGCAAGACCTTAAGGGCTGAAAATAATATATTTTTTATATATAGTTTTAAAAGCTCAGAAAAAATCATTTTTTCCAATTTTTCCGCGGATTTCCTTGGTTGAAAGTCAAGTTTCTAAAAACTTATTGGTAAGATTCACCTACAATGTGAATTTTTTCAATAAATTTTGCTTTCTTTGGGAAAGCGAAAAAATCCGCGGAAAAAACTGAAAAGCTCCATTTTTTCCGAACTTTTAAAACTATATTTTTCTGTCTCTCTAAGAGCTAGTTTCACAACCTTTGGTTAACATCGGCTGATGTTTCTATCGGAATTGATCAATCGCATTTGTCATTAAGTAGAATTGACCAGAAATAACCAATCACGCTTAATCGATCAGTTAAGTTAACCGAAGGTTGTGAAACGGGGCTTAAATCTCGTAAAGTAAAATGTCACTCTAAAAGAGTGAAAATTGAGCCTGTGCAATTTTTCGAGTTATTTTTTACTCTATGAGATTGTGCATTTTGTAATTCTTTCGAACTGTGTGCCATTACTTTCGGTTTTAAACACAGTTCTTAAATTGAATAAAAAGAATAATATTATAGAATACAATTCACAATAGATTTTTTACTTTTTCCGGGAGGGTGATCTTAAAGATGCTGATTAGCATCAGTAATATTAAGTTGATTGTCAATTGAATTCTGTGATATTACTTTTTCTAATGAAATTTGAGAACTGTATTTGAAACCGAAAATAATCGCACACAGTTTCAAAGAATTAGAAAAATGTATTTAAAATTACGCAAGAAACTTATTTTCAGCATAAAGATCTTGCTTTATACTGGCCTTTTCTATACCATAGACTTTTATCGTATACTGACTTTTTCTTGATTTTAATTGTATTAAATTTTGTATCCCATTCTTTAAATCTCGTAGAATGACAATTGAGCTTGTGTAATTATTCGAGTGATTTGCCACTAATAATTACACAAGCTCATTTGTAAAAATTATTCTTGTATGACTCCTATTTAATTCTATAGGAGTGAACTCTTGATTCTTAGAAAATGACAAATCACTCGAATCATTTCACAAACTCAATTTATACTCTACAAGATTTAGAAGGCAAATATTCTCTCGATGGAATGTGCATAATTAGAAACTAATTGTAAGCGGTCTTTATCAGATTTATTGGAGATTAAAGATTACGCATTGAAGATCAAAATTCGACCAAATAGATAATTTTAAGAAGCGTCAACTACGGATCTTAGTGCCTAATATTACATGTAAATCGTAAATACCCTGGCTGGGACATTTTTTGCAATAAATTATTTACAGTTTTTAAGATGCTGGTAGCATCATCGTTAAATTGATGATCAATTTAATTTGTGATATTATTTCTAGCTTTAGTTTATGATAGCGTTTTAAGACCGACGGTATTCAATGTGCAGTTTGTAAAAATTGAAAATTTACGATTTACATATAAAATCATATTAGATCTGCCGTTGTCCATATTTGACGTCTTATTATTTATTAGTGTGATTACACTCAAGCGGCCTAGTCCAAATTATTATTGTTAGATAATTTTAATTTTAACCGTTTTGTTCTAATTATTTGAATTCTCTAATTCGTAATCCTCAATCTCTATAGTCAGATACAGGTTTTAAATCACATCTTTCGAGAATACAAGGCTTATGTGTCCTCGTTTTTTTCAGATTTCGAGAAAGTCGTCGTCAAGCAGGAACGTCAGGACGATGCGGAGATCCGTGAACTGGCTGCCAAAATGGTGGAAGCACACAAGGCGAAAATGCTGGCGAGCATGCCGGCGGTTCAACAACAGCAGAGGCAGCAATGCCTCATTTCGCAGCCTAATCTTCCCGGTATTCTCGGATATCTGAACAAACGGCCATCTGACGGGCCGTCCGCTCCGAAGCCGCCGATAAGTTTGGAGAGCAAAGTGCCGACGCCTGACGACGATAGTCAGAGAGGACGATTCGGTTGGACGAGCTTTGACGACTGTCATATACCTTATTTATTTCGTTCCGGCGATAAGTATTGCGCCGTACGCATTTTAGAGTCTAAGCTTCTCAACAAGTACCTGAGCTTTCTCCATTCGGACATCTACAGCTGCACATGTATAAGGAGTTACTACATTACGGAGGCCGAAAGTAAATTGCTTAATGAGATCAACACCAGGCACTGCGAGAATCAGTTCGGGAGGGACTTGTTCACGTGTAAAGACCTGGTGGTCCGTCTCTCTGATGCCAAGGAGTTTTATACGTTTCTCGATGTGTGTTATACCAAATTAACCGCCGGTACCAATCCGAACGTGACGAGTGGACGTAAGGCGGAGAAATGTGGTTTCATACGAATAAACAAAGAGTCCGTAGTACCTTACACGGTAAAGGACAATTTACAATACGTGCCGCTGTTTTATTTCGAGGGCGAAACGGAAAATCTCAAGCTAAAGGCGGAAAAGCTCGAGGGCTGGGATTTGTCGTACTTGAAATTCTGCTGTAAGGTACAGGGTATACGTAACGAGCTGTTTGCGAGTGAAACGTGTTCGGTGATCAGTTTGAGTGACATTAAGAGTTACTTTCCGCCGGGTACCGGCTTTGAGGATTACTGGCCGACCAAAGTTATGGACTCGCAGTTACTGGTTAATAGTAACGGAAGCGGTGCTGGCGGCGGATGGACGAAACAGCCGCCTACACCACCGGCGACTAAACCTCCTTCCGTGCAAAGCGTGAACAAAGTGGCACCACCTCTGAACACGCGTGCCGTACCGATGCCTAATATGATGCCACGGGGGGCCGTCGTAAGTACGGCGCCGCAGATGCCGCGAATAGGACAACCGAGGCCAGTGGTGACGACGCATCCCGCGCATTCTTCCCCATCGGGACTTCCCACGGGTAGATCGAACATAGTGTCACAGCCTATGCTGAATACCGTTCAAGGTGTGGTTAACGGCTGGTCGGGCCTCGTCGGGGGTCAACCTACCTTTCAAACGGCACTCGGTTCTCAGGCCGGCATTATACGTTCAACTTTGAACAATGTGAATGTGATGCACAACGTAAGTTAGTCTCCTTACAATTCTAAATACACAACAAGGTCTGTCCCTTTTAGCTGAACCTCTTGCAGTTCATATTTTCTCTTTTTTTCTATCTCCAGCGTGAAATAAAAGAAGAAAAATAGACTGTACGTCCAGGTCTATAATAGGTATTGTAAACTTTAAGCTGTAAGAAATTGACCAAACATGGTTGATCGATATTTCTACTCATATTCAACTGTGATTGGTCAATTTCTTATGGCTTAAGGCTTACACCTATTGTAGATCGGGACTAAAAGCTTCAGCTAAAAAGAAAAAAGAAAAATGGTACGAAAAAAGACAACATTATGACGCTGTGCAAGTTGAAGAGGCTGCGCACAATAAATGGAATAGTGAATAGGAAAGGTTTCTTCTTCAACATATTGAATTGTTTCTTATTCTTTGTTCCCTATTTCATTTATTATGCGTAGTCCCTAACATTTATAACTAATTATAAGTAGATTTTAATGGATTAGCAAAGAAATTGTGCTTGAAAACAATTACAATTTTTTTTGCTATATTATCCAATCTGTTTAGTTATAAATGTTAAACTTGCCTGCTGAACCCTAGTTTTGCAGTCTTTTTTAGTACAGGCTTATAATGTACGATTCAAAGCTTTGACGATCTGCAGTAGTTGTAGCTTTAAGATTTTATATCCTATGCCAAACCTATACTATATCAAATATACAATTTTCAGCAACAAATGAACGCTGCTCCTAAAAGCTATCCTCAACAGTCTAGAAGTAGAGCGGGTAATAGTGGAGCAGCAGCCCCTCCTCAATATCCTGGGGTATACCCGACGACAACCATGCAAGGGGTTGCTCAAGCCCAACCACCGCCACTTATACGAGCAACTGTTCATTCCAATCAACCTAATCTCGGGTAAGCATCAATAGAGCTTTCTAAAAACTTTTTGATATAGCTTAGTATGTATACACATGTTGTTATAAACTCACGAAAAGCTTTAAGTAATTTAAAAAAAATATATCTTTGTTTTTCTTTTATCATTGGTTTTTTTGGCAATTGTATTTTTACAACGTACGCTTGCTTATGATAAAGCAAATCAATTATTAGCATAAACTGTATAATGTCTGTAATGTCCAATCAAACTACCGCATCTATTTATTTCATATTATGAAATGTTTGTGTTGTCCCACTTATATAAAAATTTGAAAATCATACACTGCAAAAGATGATTTTATTTTTTAGAATAAGAAATTATCATTAAATGTATTGCTTTTTAATCAAACAAATTAATGTGTCAAAATTAAGTGTGAAGGAAATAATTATACACACACACACGCGCGCACACACACACACACACACACACACACACACACACGCACACACACACACACACACACACACACACACACACATATAGCACATTAAGCATGAAAAATCGAGCATTAGAACCATATGCTTATCTCCTAGCTTGAGACATTATGTTTACATACATAAAGCGTAATTTGTAATTGTTATGTGTAAAGTATCTGCACCATAGCTTTCTGCATTTGTACATACAACGTATGATTTTTTTTTGTATAGTTATCCCACCTATGGGAAGGATGACTGGTGAGTCTTTTGTAACATATTATTGTCATATAGACTATTATAAGAAATAAGATAGCATGCATAAATTTATATCTCGAGCTGATAAATCACATATAAATCTAATAATCACATATATAAATTTAATATTAACATTTATAATTAATTTACATGATTGTCTTTAAAGCTTCTTTGCGTGATAAATACATTGATTTAGTTGTTAATTTACTTTATAATATCTACATTATAATTATTTATGTAGATTTGTCACACAAATGTGTTCATATATTTAAGATTTTGCAATGATTAATATATGATTTATTATATTGCTGTCAATATATAAATGGAGTAGTCTTCGAGTGGTTTTTATTTAGAAACAAAAGTTCTGTCTTTGCTATTCATTGAATTCCAAGAAAGGTAGAATGACTATATATCTAGATAACTAAGTCAGAAATTCTCGTTACCTAAAAAGCACTTTTTTTCCTGAAATGAGCTAATGACAAGTTCAGGTATAGAATATGCCCGTTATGCGGAAAAATCTCGAACATTTGTAAGCTTACAATGAGCCTGTTGGCGAAGCAGCTAGGCTGCTCAGCGAACAATTCAATATGATTGGTTCTTACTTGTGGATCCAACCAATCATATTCAATCGCTCGCCGAGCAGCCTAACCGCTTTGTCGACTTGAACGCGGCCAATGAGTCTCTAACGTAAAGTGATATGTTACATTTTACACAATATTGGTATAATTTTACATTTTACACTTTTTTTTGTGAAAAATCATTTATAAATCAGGGTGTCTGGATAATAGTAATATGAATAAAATATCCGAGTAACATGAATAAAATATCTGAAATATAATGGAAAAATAAATGTAAAATAAATGTTGACAGTATTATTATAAATTCGTTTGTAAAATTTGATTTCTTTATTTAATTAATTAAGAAAATATGTTTATATAATATAACAATAACTATTAATTCTTATTATATAAATTACATAATTTACATAAATTTATTTCACCTTTTATTTGAAAATAATACAAAAAGTTATTTATTAAAAATTGAATTAAGTTATATTTTTGTTTTCATCGAGTCTTATATTATTTTTGTATTATTGTGTCGAGTATTTTATTAATTTATGTAAAGGAGGAGAGTATATTTAAGACTAGTTTTAAGCCCCCTCTGAATTCCAAAATATTATGTTCTACTATTATTATAAAAACTATTGAAATCAGATGATCTTATCTTAAACAGATGTATTGTGATAGCTTTTATCTAATGTTTGTCTTGTAACTAATTAATAAAAAAATATTAATATAAATATATTAAGTTTTTTATTACAACTTTTTATTTACAATGAAATAAAAAAATGAATAAAAGATAAATAAAGAATTTTAGAAAAGTTTTTATTTTAGAAAAATTATATTACAAGAATATTGATACTAAAGGTAAATTTCAAAATATTTAAGTGTATCTTATATACGTGTGTATATGTACACACATACACATATATATAATTTTTTTAGTAAAATACAAGTACATTTAGTTTAATACAATTACGAACTTTTATGAAATTCATAAAGTTTAAAAGCGTACGTCAACGTACTACAAAATCCAAATATACTTACACTATATGCAAACAATGTTTGTCTTAATTAGAATTACAGGATAAATAGGCTTCAAAATATGTCCATTTAGTTCAAATTGTCTGATTTCAATGGCTCTTACAGTAATAGAACGTTTTTGATACTCTGGAATAAAATTCAGAGGGGGAAAAATGGTCTTATGGATATAGGTGTCAGAACTGGGACTAGAGTCACGCGAGAGACAAATGGAGGGGATGCGTACACAGGAAAAAAAGCATTTTTACTTTTATCTTTATTCTACTTATGACTACATCTCTACTTATGAATTCCTTCTTTATGTAAATAAGATAAAATGCAATAGATACACACACAAAATAGTACCACGAATTGATAGATGCTCATATTTATTACCGAAGAGGCTAAAGACTTTAACGTCAGAAAAAAAGAAATCAAATTAACTTGACTTACTAATAAAATTAGTAACATTTATTTTATGAAGTAATAAAAAAATAATATAATATTTTGTATTCCAGGGTGACCACTACATACACAACTCCTACGTTAGGTGTACCTAATGCAGTCACAGCAACCACATATCCACAGATGCTTGGACTAAGCGAGCAAGTCCAAGCTTTAATGCCAGTACCTACATCAGCATCAAATTTATTACATCCACAAAGGCATACACCATCTGTGCATAATACATCTCATACGAAATATCCACCTCCTCTGATACCAGTCAATGGTAGCAGCGGCAGTAGCAGCAGTTCCAGGTAATTATATTATTACTTTACATATGAGAATCAAATGAATAAAGGTGTGCGAATCAAGCATTTTGCAAGGTCGAGTTGAATTAAATCTTCAATTCGAATACTAATCGAATTCAAATTTTCCATGATTTATAGGGCGAGTGCAAAAGTTCATGCTAAGTTATTGCTTATGTTTAATAATAATTCGAGTACGAACTTTTGCACCCATCTAATACATTATAATTTAAACATATTAAAGTATTTTCAATACTGTTATCATTTTTTTTTTTTTTAATAAACGAGACAATCAAAAGAATTTTAGAAAGTAATCACAAAAGAATGGTGAATGCTAAATGAAAACTTATAATAGATACTAAACAATAAATGTGCAGATATGCTGATAAATGCATATATAAATAAGCACTTTTTATAAGTTTGTATACAATATGTCTAAACAATAAAAAAAATTAATTAAAAAAATTTTTTATGTAAGCTATTTATTACTGATGTTTTCAAGCTGTATGTCTATCAGATATCTATATTTTATGAGCATTGGATATTGTACAAATTACAATGATAATCAAAATAATAATAGAGAAAAGTTGCCAATACTGATATAGGTTTCCTAAAGCGACATTATTTCTCGGAAACTAAACATTGTACTTCATTAATACTGATAAAATCATGATCTGCTTAAATCTTAGATATTAATCTTTAAGCTAGCAAGAGGGGTCTCAAAAACCCAGAAAGAATTTTTTGCGAAAATTTTTGTTTTTTCAAGTATTTTGCATATGGCATCAAGTTCTCTGATGATTTAACAAATTTTGCCAAGCATAAGTTATACATTTTTCGATTGAATTTTATTTTGTATTTTATTTCAAAATTTGTCTGAAGAATAAAAAAGTTTTTGAGGCCCAAACCATAGTAAATTCTCAGTAACCAGTAGGTTCCCAGTAACCATTCCGGCACCTAATCTTCGCATAGAAATCACGTGACCATTCGCTATATTAAATTTAGAACAGACTAGAAATGTTCTATAATATATAATAATGTAGTTATTCGTTGTTTGCAATAGTTTGTGCAGCGACATGAATTAAAAACAATTGCGTTTTTCCTGCTCTCTCGTGGATTACTTTGAATGTAGACGTGTCAACTACGGCGACTTAAAATACGAAAAGACTTTCTGACCAACCTGATATAATACAAAAAACATTTTAGGTCGAAATGAAAGACTTTTAGGAGTTCTTATGTACATTAACTAGTATTTAGTATTTTGTATAAATGATTCGTATGAAAAGAAAAAAAGGAAAATATAACATTACTATGCTTTATGGTATTTATTTTGTTAAACGCTCCTTTTTGCTTATTTTATGAAAACTTAATGCAAAATTTGAAATATAAAAACTGCTATATA
>QKQZ01050060.1:0-10021 GCA_003595255.1 Solenopsis fugax
AGTACTCCAGTTTGTACACCTAACCTCAACATTATTACATACCTACACACACCATTATATATTAAGAAATAAAGTTTAAGAAACGGATCAAAGAGTTTAATAACAAGAAATCGCGTGAGAAGATTTCGAGTTGTTCGTAAAGCATTATTTTATTCAAAAATTAAATCGCACGGTAAATAAATGAAATACAATATAAGTAGAAAGCCTTTCTTATTCAATTTGTATTATACATTATCGGTCGAATACCTCACTTTGTTTCGTTTGAATCACGCACCTTGAAAGTGTTTTCACTCATATACGATTATTGCGAGAAATATCACTGAAACTTTAGTGGTCGAGGTGGTAAGATGCCTGTACCGGAGATTCGGGTAGTCCTAGGTTCGAACCCTAGCTGAGGTGATATTTTTCGCAATATATTTCTTTACAGTTTTTTTCAGGGGGATAGGGGTTTAATATTTAAATGCAAGTCAACATCAATTATTTAAATTAATTTAATTTATTTAATAAAAACGTGATATTACTCATTCTTATTTAGCTTAGGGCTGGGTTATGTCTGAAAAGTAATCAGCGCGCAGTTTCGTTAAATTTGAATGGGTATATAAAATCACATAAACAAACTCAGCACGAAGATCTAGCTACGACCGTAGAAGGCCTTTCTTATTCAATTTGTGAAATATAATATATTTTATAGTACAAATAATATTATATTTATAAAAATTGCATAATTTTAATAATAACGTAATTACTTGCTACCGATTTTCGGGTTTTGAATAACAGTTCGGCAACGAGAATATCTGTTAATCGAATTAATTGTAATCTTGGTATTCAATCTCCTGTGCAACCATATGAGTGCCCCTTGCACTAATATTTATGATATCTCTATAACTTGGAACTGTTTAGATGATCCTATGAACAGTGATCATTTACCTATCATCATTAGTTTAAGTAGTAATTCCAATAGATGGGTACGTCGTGACACTGAGATTGAAATAAACAGGGGTAAAATTGATTTAAAAAATTGCATACCTTCCAAATTTGCTGGTTTGTGTGTGAAAGAAATGGACACAGACTTTGATGGCATGAATGGAGCCCAAATTTACGATTGGTGGTACTGAACTAATGTCAATAATATAATAGCGACATGTTTCTAATTTAAATCTTTTTTCATCTACGCAGTTACGGTGTGTGCGAGATGCATTTATGCTTTAAATTCGATAACTTTCTATCAAATGGTCCGAAATTATTACAATTTTTTAAAAAAAGATTTAAACTAGAAATATGCAGCTATAAGCCTAAATGGCCAAATATTAAAAAAAATTTGTTCTTTTAAATTACTTGGTTTTATATTTCGAAGTTTATCATTTTTTTTATCATTTTTTCACAATTTTATCAAAGTTTCTTATTTACGGTTTGCATAAAATATTTTTGTAAGTTGCGAAAAAATATTTTCAGTATTGTGGAAACATTTCTGTGTAAAATGCCGTGAAGCTGACCTCGTTATCATTTTTTTCTTTAGCCAGAAAAAAATTATAAAGGAGTCAAATTCGAAAAAAGCTGTTTTTGCGATTATTTAAAAAATAGAGGGTGATGGAAAAAACGGACAACGTAGTCATTTTCAACACATCGAAATCCTATAGAGTTCCTATAGAATCCTATAGAGATATCTTTTAAAGTTTAAAGCACAACACTCCCCTTCTAAATATTGTAGACCTGTGTAATAGAAGAGCATTTTAAAATGTCTTGTTTTTTAAAAATAACATTTTATATTAAATAATTAAGAACGGTTTAAAAATTATATATAACAATTTAAAAACATAAGATTGAAATGAAAAAAAAAGATTTTATTCTCGAGGATCGAACCTGATACCCTAAGCCCTAAGAATAGCAATCAACGTTTTAACGCCGGACGCTACGCCGCTGACCTTTTTTATTTTTATTTTTATTTTTATTTTTTTTTTCTCGAGAAAGCCTGAATATTGCAATTTACGACTGTACTGTAGTATGTTTGAATAAATACTACACAACCATAAAATTTTATTAAAATCGATGAAGCCCAACTGTCGGGTTTTCCTTATAAGTTGTTCGGATAAACAATATTAAAATTCGTGGGGACCACGAATAGTGGTCATAGTGTCTCCTTATTAACTAAAAAGAATTAACAACTATATTTATTTTAATTAACTCGACTCGATCGTGTAACTTGTCATTTATTTCAATCAATTCCACTTGTCAATTTCATGTTTATAATTCTTTTAGCATTGCTGTGTATCACGATGTATATCGCGGTCATATTTTTGCCTGTGATATACGATTATTTCTTGGATGAAGAATATAACGACGAGAACGCAAATTATTTGGAATTAACATTCCAATACATCACATCATCGTTCAGAGAAGCTCTTGATGGAATTATCAACGTTTTAACTACGATTCTTTTGCGACCTATAAGATTCGATAGAAAGCGATAATCCTTATCTCTCGTTCTCGCTTAAAAGTTCGTCAAATTCGTAACAGATCGTTCCAAGTCGTATCTCCAAAACTAATCGCATTAAATTTTACGGCTTTTTGTGCATCGTGTTTAACGTTTATAATGCGGAAAACGTTAAAATTATTTGAATTTATTACGCGAGTCTCTACATGTTTCGTCACTTACTTGTTCGTGGCTGACCAACATTTATTACATGCACCTTTTTACTTCTTTTTGTTAATCATGTATCTTCTATATTGACGAATTCTCTACATTTATATAATATATAGAACAATTTTTCATATAAATGCATATTGTATACATAGTTTTCGAGTTTTTATATATGATTTATGTGAATCTTAATGATTGTGCCTAGAGTCTTATATAAAAAGAGAAGTGACATCAAACCCCCATCATTACCTCCAGTAGTGTCCTATATAGACTTTGAATCCCCACCATCACCTTCAGCATCGTCATATTATGAGCGCTCCAATGTCATCAAATTCCATATAAACATCCATTTAATATAAATATTCTCTGTTATCGTGAAATTAAGATTTATATTGTTTAATACACATGTTGCAATTTTTATGTTTTTTTATTGAATGGATACGATGCTGACACTTGAAATTGTTACACAAATATATAAATGACGTATTGTAATCACGTTTGTCTTCTCATTCAGCTTCAATCTTGGATAACCTAACCATTAAGTGTCAGTTCTGCAAACAACAGTGGTCACAATATGGCTGCCTCACTTAGGAAAGAGTACACAATCACAGCAGCAATCAGATTACACAGGCCAACAAATTTAAACTTTTTGTTTGGTGCCGCCATTTTGAAGATTGATTCTAAAGGATTTTGGGCCGCTGAAAACGAATCTGAAATCCGTTTATATCCCATCGGCTCTTGTTTTTTAAATAACCGTTAAATAATCTTTTTTAAAAATTTGTATATCTTGTAATTTTTTAATGTTAGAAAAAAAAATAATATCAGGGTTTACAATATGGCTTTTTTACTCAGGAATTTTACTACCCCCACAATACTAATATTATTTTTGTGATACAAAAAAAATATTAATATACAAGCTACAAAGCAATAACTTGAATAATATCGTGAAAAAATGGCAAAAACGACAAAATTTTGAATAAGAAAACCAATTTACTCGATCAAAAAAAGTCGGAAAAAATATTTCGACCCAAGAATCTATAACTGAATTATTCTAGATTAAGCCCATTTTTGTGAAACTAATTTACGATTATTTGTTAAAAAGTTATTGAATTTAAAGCGACATGCCGCATACCGCTGTGCTGGGTCTTTCCACGTCAATCGGGTCACTCTGCCGCCGAAGGTGGTTAAAATGAATGAATTAGCTCATAAAATTAAAATAAAAATATATATTCTTGAAGGTTGTGTATTCCATTTCAAAATTCAAAATGGCGGATCCAATATGGCGGATATAAAAGCTAATAAAATGTAGTTAAATTTTCGTAAAAAGTGGTAATATGGGGTATTTAAGCTCACAGAATCCGAATATAATATCAGATTATAAAAAAATATAAAAAATATCGCAAAAATGTTACAAAAAATATTTTTATAACCGAATAAATTTTACATTTTTATAATATTTTTAAGTTAGCGACTTTGAAAGCATGGATAAGAATCCAAACAAATCCGATATCTTAAAATTTCTCCTAATTATTTAAATTAAAGATGAAAATAAGGGATCTAATATAGCAAATCTAAATTATGAAAAATACATAGTTGACTTATAGAAAATTGACGGGTTAATGTAAAAACAATTTAACAAAAAGTTGTTTCAATCGTATTGCTCATAAATCCCGCTCTTTACCTCGGAGTTACGAAACGAGAACGTGGCGATTGTTTATTCCGTATTTAATTTCTTTCACATTTTTAATATCTTTTTATATATTAGATTTTTCTTACATTTTTAATTTTGTATATTTTTGCAACAAGTTCTATAAATATTGTATATTGTCTTAAGTACAGTCTACAATCTAGCTTATACAGTGCAGATTTGTTTTCGTCATATATAGATTTTATATTGTAAACATATTTTAGATCTGGTTCCCAGCATTCGGAAATGGATTGAAATGAATAGAAATGGATTTGTTTGGTCCGTGCCGAATCAAGATTCTGATTTTTTTTTAAGTCAATTTCTATCCAATTAAAGTATCTGAAATTTTTTAAATTCCATTTTAATCCATCACGCGGGATTAAAAGTAATTGCGGCGGCACGACACTAGGCGGTCTCGCAAATCAAATGCCGCAACCACGGAATATAAGGAGCGCGAGATAATATGTTAATTGAGAGAAGTACATCACTTTTTGCTACATATACTGCCGCGATTTTCTAAATATTATTGATTATATACATAAATTATATGGTATACTCTCTAAATTTCTTAGAGTGAAATGTCACTTAAAAATAGTGAAAATTGAGTCTGTGCAATTTTCGAGTGATTTACCATTCTAATTAGAGTGATAAATCACAGGCAATTTTCACTATTTTAGAATAACATTTTACTCTAATAAATTTAGAGAGTACCAATTTTGGCATATTGAATAAAGTCATGGCTTCCTCATGAAGAAGCTGCTTGAATAATCCAGATGTCTTTTGCTACATTTGTAGTGAATACATTCTGAAAGAGTATAGGAAACCTATTTGTTAGTTTTTAGAAAAAGCATATCTTGATTATTTTCATATCCAGCTTGGACACTAAGATAACGGTGGACTCCTCATATTGTATGCAAAACTTACAAGGAACATTTGCGGCAATGGACAAATGGAAAGAGAAGTTGCCTGAAATTTACAATACCAATGATTTGAGGGAACCAAAAAATCATGCAAATGATTGTTATGTTTGTCTTGTAAACATTAACGATATTAATCGCAATAATCGAAGCAAGTGGCCTGAAATATCTTGATGTTGATTCGGCAAGACGACCTATTGTAGAGTCAACGGTGGAACCCGTTCCTTCTTTAGACTACCTTATCACAGCTCTCAGAAGATACTGGCGAATCGAGCATGAGCTATGATATACAGAAAAAAAAGTGAGGAAAGGTGAGGAGGACGAAGATTTTGTAGCATTTTCAGAAAGTACCCAACGCTTTACACAACAAGAGCTGAGTGATCTCATCAGGGATTTGAATCTTTCAAAGGAGTCTTCCGAATTACTGGCTTTTAGGCTGAGCGAAAAGAATTTACTCCATTCTGGAACGGAAATTACATTTTATCGTATCAGAGAAAAGGATTTTTTACCATTCTTCTCTTATGAACAGAACCTAGTGTTCTGCAATGATATAAAAGGCGTTTTAAGAAAATTATGGGTAATAGAGTACAATCCAAATGATTGGCACCTTTTTATTGATAGCTCCAAGCGAAGTCTAAAATATGTTTTATTACATAACGGCAATAGATAGGTTCCATTACAATTAGTCACTCTACAAAAGATGAAAGAAGAGTATGAATCAATTTCTCTAGTATTGGAAAAGATAAAATACTCAGAACATCAGTTGGTTGTTTGTGTAGACCTAAAGATGGCGAACTTTCTCCTTGGTCAGCAAAGCCAGTAGCTATACAAAATATCCGTGCTTTTTATGTCTTTAGGATAGCAAAGCCAAATATGATCACTGGATCAGAAAAGAATGGCCTTTAAGAAAGAGCATGGTAATTGGAGAACACAATGTTATTAAAGTATCGTTGGTTGATAGAGAAAAAAATCATCCTGCCACTATTACATATAAAGCTAGGCCTGATAAAACAATTTGTAAAGGCTTTGAACAAAGAAAGTTTAATTATTTAATAAGCAAATTCCCTGGACTGAGTTTGGAAAAATTAAAAGCAGACATTTTTTATGATCCCCAGATAAGACAACTTATAAAAGATCCACATTTTACAGATTCAATGAACAAAATTGAATTTCGTGCCTGGTCTTCATTTGTTTTAGTTGCCAAACACTATTATTGAGAGATATGCGGAGGAATTCGAATAAGTCGAGAGAGAGTGCTAAATTTCAAATTGCTTCGATTACCTTTATTTCGATTCTAAACGACTGCGCTGCTCGAACAATTATTCTCGACTGACTGGGTCTTCGCAGAAAGCAAGCATTAATACCGAGAGTTGACGGCAAGATTCGGCGAAGCTCGGTGACAATGCGACATCGGCAGATTGGTCGAAGGACACAAACAATAATAAACAAGTGCTCCAAGCAACGGGCCGAGCAAAGAGAAAGTCGGAAAGACAAATAGAGCGAACGAGAATAACAGCGAGAATTGAGATTATAATACATGATTCTAGATATGTGAATCCGATTTGTCGGAACATACTCGCCCGCCTCAGTGTTGAATATTCGACGCCGAAGAAAACGAATTTAGCAGCTAATGCGAAAGCAAGAAAAAATAATGCAAAAAAATAGACGAAGCCGATGAGCAGTCACAGTCACAAAAATTACAATATAGGTATATAAAATAAGCGAATAGATTACAAAATAAAAATACATATATAATACTATTTACAATTTGTAAGAAACGCTTAGAGGGTGGAGTATGTACAAAATTTGAGGATTAAGCGACGATTGGTAGCGGACAGAGCTTAACGATGGGCCGATTTAACACCGAACTGGCCGTGCGGACAGTGACGACGCGAACGAGACCATCATTTCTCGCGTGCGTTTCAATCACTCGACCGAGTGACCGTTTCGCGGGTGGGTGTCGTTCATCGCGAACGAGAACGAGAGAGCCCAATTTAATTTGGCGAGAGGTGCTGCCACTTGGCGACGTCCTGCAGTCGTTGGAGATATTCGGTGGACCATCGCTGCCAAAATAGCTCCGTCATCTGACGGAGTTGTTGCCACCGCGAGAGACGACTGGTCGGGACGTCAGATAAAAACGGCTCCGGCACCGCGGCAAGAGACTCGCCGATAAGAAAATGGGCAGGTGTGAATACTCCTGTATCCGCAGGATCATCTGAAAGAGAACAAATCGATCTAGAATTAAGAACCGCCTCGATTTGAGCGAGAACGATGCTGAACTCTTCGTGAGTAAGAGTCGTATCGCCCACGACTCGCCGAAGATGAAACTTGGTCGACTTCACCGCGGCCTCCCACTTGTCGCCGAAATAAGGAGCATCCGGTGGATTGAATCGCCATCGAGTGTCGTCTGAGGAGAGTTGATTCGCTAAGTCGCCAAGCTCCTTGGACGTGGATGCAAACAACTTCCGTAGTTCAGCGTCCGCGCCGACAAGATTCGTTCCATAGTCGCTGGTCAGAATAGCACAAATGCCGCGGCGAGCGCAGAAGCGCTTGAATGCAGCAAGAAATCCAGCGGTTGAGTAATCCGTCGCCAGCTACAGGTTGACGGCGGAGGTGACCATACAGACGAATATTACAAGAAATCCCTTGTAACATCGGCTGGCACGACCGCGCCACGTCTTGAGCAGGAACGAACCTGCATAGTCCACTCCAGAGTTGAGAAACGATCGTGCGGGCACAACTCGGGATGGTGGGAGTTTGCCCATGAGCTTCTTAGCAGCGTCTGCACGGTAGCGAACACATCGAATGCATCAGCGGATGAATGAGCTAATTAGCGCTCTGCCTCCAAGGATCCAAAACTTCCGCCGGAGAGTTGCGAGCACGAGCTGGACACCACCGTGCATGGTGCGAAAGTGGATGTCCTCGATGAGCAGATGAGTAAAGAAGGCGTCCCGTGGCAGGAGAATGGGATGCTTGGCATCCGGATAGATCTGGGCGTTTCGCAGTCGACCCCCAATACGCAGGACTCCGTCGGCGTCGAGGAATGGCATGAGACGCGAGAAAGGATGAGAGCGAGTTCATCCCATGATAGCGTAGCAAGCTCCGGGGAGAAGTGAGTTAGCTAAATTTGCCGCACCCAAAAGAGCTCCGCGTGTGCAATGTCCTGCGGAGTCAGTGAGGGCGGCTGACGGGATGGCGTTGTACCCATGAAGCGAGAGGCTGCGTGCAGAATCCATGCAGTGATACGAAGCAATCAAGCTAGTTTCGCGTATCGGAACACAAGCTCCCAGAGAGAACCTGGCGATGGTTGGACGAGATGAGAAGAGGTAGCTCGTTCCTCGAGATTGATACCTTGTTCGACAGGAGGTTTCCCATGAGGTTGTGCGAGTCTCCAGAAAGAAAGGTCCGTTCCACCAGAGGGGATGATCCAGAAACCTGCGCGGAGACAATCCTCGAGAGGCACAGACGGCGGGGTTGTTGACTCCGCTAATATGATGCCATCATGCGTCGGGGGCTAACTCCTGGATTGTTAAGCCTCTGTTCGCGACAAAGTCTTTCCAGCAAGACGGATGACCTCGGAGCCAAGCCAGCACAACGCTCGAATCCATCCAGAGGTGGACGAGAAGATGCTCCAGTTGCAAACCTGACGCACTCTTGCGAGAAGCCGAGATAGTAAAACGGCAGCAGAGAATTCTCTCAGAGAGGCGCGGGATGGTAACGCGCTTGATTGGCGCCACCTTGCTTTTCGCGACAATGAGCGAGACCCGAGTTACGCCGTCGTTAGAGAAGCTCCGAAGATAAAGGACGGCGCCGAGAGCATCGTTAGAAGCGTCCGAAAAACCATGGAATTCCATGACGTAGGACGGATGGACCCCGAGCCACCACGGCAGTGAGAGAGGTGAGATCGTTCCGAGCTCGGCCTCGAAATCCCTTCATCATTGAGACCAGAGCGGCGACAAAAGCTGGTCCCACTCCACCTGAAGCTTTCAGAGACCCTGAATAAAAATTTTGGCCACGATGAGAATAGGAGTTATCCATCCCAGCGGATCGAACAATTGCGCAAGCGAGACAAAATGATGCGTCNGATCGAACAATTGCGCAAGCGAGACAAAATGATGCGTCTTGTCAGGGATTTGAGGGACGACGACGATTGAAACTGGAACACAAAGGCGTCAGAGAAAGAATCCCAAGTCAGACCAAGAGCGCGAGGAAGGGCGTCGGAAAAGAACCCCTGAACGCCCGGCGACGGAACTGACTGGCCAATGACCTCGGAGATGATAGCATCGTTGTTGGCCATCCACTTATGGAGTCGGAATCCGCCCGCCATGAGGAGAGAATTCATTTGAGTAGCCTTAGCCTTGGCTGAGATCAGCGTATCCGCTCCGGAGAGCACGTGGTCGACGTACATTTCTCGACGAAGAATAGGTGCAGCGTCCGGAAACCGAGAACCTTCGTCATCAACAAGCTGCAACAGAACATGGAGAGCAAGGAAAGGAGCGCAGGATAAGCCGTAGGTAACGGTGGAGAGTTGGTATTCGTCCGGCTCTCCAAACTGACTCCAGAGGATACGCTGGAAATCCCGATCCACCGGATGTACTTTGATTTGCCGATACATTTTCAATCTTTAAAATCTCGTTGCATGACTCTGTCGGTGCAGCCATAACAATGTCTACATATAGACGTTAGAAATTTTGATGTAAGACCGGCGTTTTATAGTTGTGACGGTAACGCTATGCTCGCTCGGATTTGCTCGTCGGATCAGGGTGAGCAAGCGCGAGA
>QKQZ01050065.1:0-40372 GCA_003595255.1 Solenopsis fugax
CGTCGCACCCACGTCGCGTCGCTCGGCGACGGACGCGCGGTAGGGAGAGGTGGCTTGTAGGTTATGAAAAAATCGTGCGAGCACTGGACAAGCGTAAGCAACATATCGTCGGGGTGCCTGCCGAAGACGAGGCGTAGTCGCGCGACGAGTCTTGGGGATGACAGTCTACTAAACTTCTCCATGAAGGAACAGGACATACCCGAGTACCTGGAGGGCTGCGGCCTGTCAGCCTGCACGGCCAGCACGGCCAGCAGCGACATATCCGAGGAAGTGGACCTCCAAGAGATGCGCGTTCACAATAAAAAGAAGTTCTCCACCGCTTCGTCCATCGGGAGCAGCACGAGCCTGGTCGACTCCAAGAAGATTGTCATGGTCAAGCATCCAGACTCGAATAAGGCAAAGCCCACCACCAAGAGGAATAAACCGATCCAGGCGGAGTTGGACGTGAGTAAGGAGTTCGTTCGGTGCAGGGAGAACTGTGTCAAGCGGTTGGACCTGAGCAAAGCCAGCATCACGATTCTACCCAGTTCCGTGAAGGAGCTGAAGCATCTGCGGGAGTTCTACCTCTACGGCAACAAGCTGGTGACCCTGCCACCCGAGATCGGCTACCTCTCGAACTTGGAGACGCTAGCGCTGAGCGAGAACGCGCTCACCAGTCTGCCCAACACCCTGGACAACCTGAAGTTGTTGCGGGTGCTGGATCTCAGGCACAACAAGCTCACCGAGATTCCAGACGTGGTGTACAGGCTCACGTCGCTTACCACGTTGTACCTGCGCTTCAACCGCCTCAAGTATGTTAGCGATAACATATGTAACCTGACGAGGCTCACTATGCTGAGCTTCCGGGAGAATAAGATCAAGGAGCTGCCCGCGGGGATAGGCGAACTAGTCAATCTCGTCACCTTCGACGTCTCGCACAATCATCTCGAGCACCTGCCCGTGGAGATTGGTAAGTGCGTGCAGCTGTCCAGTCTGGATGTGCAGCACAACGAACTCCTCGACCTGCCAGACACGATCGGCAATCTGGTGGCGCTCACGAGACTCGGCCTCCGATATAACAGACTAACGAACATCCCGAAATCGTTGGCGAACTGCAGGATGATGGACGAATTCAGCGTGGAGGGCAATCAGGTGTCGCATCTACCGGACGGTTTGCTGGCGAGTCTGTCGTGTCTCACGACGATCACGCTGTCCAGGAATAACTTTACCTCGTATCCGGCAGGCGGCCCGGCCCAATTCGTCAACGCCTACTCCATCAATGTGGAGCACAATCAGATCGACAAGATACCTTACGGTATCTTTTCACGATCCAGGAACCTCACAAAGCTGAACATGAAGGAGAATCTGCTGAACGCTCTGCCATTGGACATCGGTTCGTGGGTGACGATGGTAGAGCTAAATCTCGGAACGAATCAGCTGATGAAGCTCCCGGACGACATACAATGCCTGCAAAGTTTGGAGGTGCTGATACTCTCCAACAATCTGCTGAAACGTATCCCGACCACTATAGTGAATCTTCATAAGCTGCGGGTGCTGGATCTGGAAGAGAATCGCGTTGACATGTTGCCGAATGATATTGGCTTGATGACCGAGTTGCAGAAGCTGATCCTGCAGTCGAATCAGATCACTGTGCTGCCACGCTCCATCGGACACCTGAAAAATCTCACGTACCTCAGCGTGGGTGAGAACAATCTGAGCTGTTTGCCGGAGGAGGTCGGCACCCTGGACAGTCTGGAGTCGCTCTATCTTAACGACAACCCGAACCTACATAATCTACCGTTCGAGCTGGCGTTGTGCAAGAATCTCGGTATTATGTCAATTGAGAATTGTCCGCTGTCGCATATACCAGCGGAGATCGTAGCCGGTGGACCGTCACTGGTCGTCCAATTTCTCAAAATGCAAGGTCCCTATCGACCACTATAATTGTTCTATTAAGGTCGCGTGTTTTATATATGATCCAGAGAGTGTCACATAGATGTCGATTCTTAATCAGAGATAGAAAGAGGGAGGGAAAGAGAGAGAGAGAGAATTAGTAAGAAATTATTTATCGACATAGAAGAAAAATGTATTTATAGTAACGACATATACATATGACGATTTAAATTCTCATTATAATGATCTCATTTTATGGAAATGTATAAACGCTACGCTGTATAAAATGAATCACAGATCACTTTGTTTCAATATCATAAGGAAAATATCTCTTTCCGAATGCAGGAAGATGAAATAACGTGTAATATAAAGAATAAGAATTTTTTTTTTTTAACGAGGATAGAATACCTCGTATGCAATTCTAACGAAATATTTAAGATATCACAACAAATGACAATTTTATTAACGTAAATTTTATAAAAAGATAAACCGTACTTTCTATTTATTTTATAGTTGCCCTTTTAATTTACATTTTTGTTTATTAAAAGATAAGTTGATGATAGTATTGCTAAAGAAATACTAAAAGTATATTTTTACAGGAATGCAATAAGTCTTTATTTTTTTATGTGCATGAAACAGTTCTACTTTATATTAATGCATTAAGTTTGTGTTTATTAAAATATTTAGCTCTAACATTTGTTAAACATTTAATGCATAATTTTTATTGCTAACAATCGGTTTAATACTTAAAATACTTCCATGTTTTAACTTTTGATTGTAGATTAATTTTTATTATTACATATAGAAAAAGTATTTTACAAAACAGAGAGATAACTCTCATAAGAGATATTTTAATGCAGTCTAGCGCAGTCTAGTGCAGTTATTTTTTAAAACTTGTAAGATAATAGTTCACTTTTATATTCCACATTCGTTAAAAAAGTTAGATTGTTTCGAAATATTTTAAGTCATAACACCTTTGTCAACAACAAAATTGTGCGACAGAGCACGTGTGTTGTTACAAAGAAATATAATAAACGTCCTATCATACAAAAAAGTAAGATAAGATCTTTAATTCACAAATGATAAAGAAACATTAAGAATCGGCATCAGTGGCATTATTTGTTATATTAAAAGATTAAAACTTCGTACATAGGTAAAAAGAAAGATATTTTATTAAATGATTAAGTCAAGAGTCGAGCACGAAGGCATACAAAACGAAACGGATGATAACATAAATTTCCACACGCACATTCTCATCCTCTGATATCGTATACGGGATATGTCGTTTCTCATTTGTTCGTCAATACATGTTACCTTATAATATAAGATGCAAGGTACACCTTATGGGTGTAAGATCTTCCAGGGGAAATCAATTTTCTGAAACATAAAACTATAGCTCTATTTATATGAATCAGCAATTAGTATTAATGAAATGAAGACTACACTAATACGCCTGCGAAGATAAGGATTTATATAAAAGAAAGAGAGAAAATGAATGATAATGATCTACGCGCTCTATGAAGTAACGACGTACCGAAATTCAAGATTTACTCTTGCTACATAATTTGCAGTAACGAACAACGACTATGCGTTTCGTCGGAGTAATTGTAAGGTGAACTCTATGTGCAATTATTCCTATATAAAATAGTGCAAGATTTGTCATGGTAATTCGCATCTTTCTCTCTGTTTAGGTAACTATAGATGAATATGTTAGGACAAAGGGAGAATATATCCGAGCGTAAGATGCATATTACGGTTTGTAGACGGTCAAAGAAATTTTTGTAATGACAAAGTGGTATTAGACGAAGAAATGATGATGGTGAGGGTGTCCTGTAATTGTACAAAATACGGAAATAATCCGCGGGTCTTATTCTATTCGGTTTATACATTTTGTGCGACAATTAAAGCAACGAAGCCTCTGTACTGTTTCAGGATGTGCTTTCATTAGATTAAAGAGATTGCGCTGCCAAGTGTAAGCATTAAGAAAAGAATGAAGAAGAAGACATGAGCATTTTCTTGAGATTACGTTTTTGCTAAGTTCCATAAAGCGATCACGATGTTGCGGCTACATTTCATCTCTTTTTCTTCCTTTTCCTCTTTCTCTCTCTCTCTCTCTCTCTCTCTCTCTCTCTCTTTCTCTCACATCAACGTGATTATTCCGCTTCTGTCTTTGCACAAAGAAATAGTGTGTGCCAATGTAATTATAAAGTTTCATGTATTATATATCCGTGAATATTTGTATGCGCGCATATTATTAATTATAAATAAGTATTATCGTACGTGTATGTCACATAAATAGGTTTGCATTTAACAGTGTGCCTATAGATCTTACGAGTTTCGAGTTCTTTTAAGATCTTTATAGCTCATCGATTTCTTCATTCTGAACGGTCCTTTCACTTGTGTACATGTTAACTGAAACTGTATTTCTCTATTTGCGTTAAACGGCGTGGCCGTATAACATGTACTGTGCGTCATAACGTGTGACTGTAATTAGCTAATTTGTCCATTATTATCAACGTCTTGTGGCTTACTTAAATTGTCGAGTCTCTGCTATTATCGCACATTTAACACTATATACGCGATCGTGTAATTTTATTAAATTAATTTAATTAGAAACCTGCTTCTTCGGTAGGAGGTAGTTTTATTTTAGTATTAAATGTGCGAACGTAATCGGGATTATCGCATGCTTCGTTGTAATAACTTTGTTGAAAAGTGAATCGTAATAATTACGTTTTAATATGTGTTCAATCGTGAATCAAGAATCATACCGTGATCTCTCGTATTAACGCGCGATATGTGAGAATACATTCACCGAGGATGATTTGCGAAATTAGAAACGGCTTGCAACGTACATTAGCATTGTTTGCAAATTGCTAGATTAATTATTTAGTGGCCACCGACATATCAATTATTAATTATGCGTCTTAATAATCAACTAACTTTTAGTAAAAACTACCACGTAAGTTGAGAGTATTAATTCTGCAAAAAAGGGAGGCTCTGCCGTGTCAGAGTAATCTCCATTGTCCGCGAATAGACAATAGGTATCTTGTAAAAAAGAAATTGCAACTACTATGGCTGTGTGATAAAATTTTTATTCAAGTGCTGCAATGTCCCTCTACATCAATTAATAGTCGTTATCGCATATTCTCTTTTCCTTTCGCTCTATATATTATAAATTTTAATATGCTCCTGTTTCCATTACGCAGCAGCTCTAGCTACAAAGCTGAAGGGACAAAGTCGCTCGATAATCAATTTTACAATTATAGATGTCATCCTGATTTTTTTCTTCGCTCTTCAACGAAATTTGATGTTTGATGTTGTAATTTATGATTTGCCAATTCTATCGTTATCATTAAACGTTTCGTGATCTATTAATTATATAAATCTATTAATAATATAAATATTATATCTATTTGTTATTGTACGAATTGTGAATCGTGTGTACGAGGATGACTCTTGTATGGATTTAAAGATGGAACTTCGCAAATTTTCCATAAAAAAATCGAAGTTAACAGAATAAGTATTTCTCCGCGCTGAGGTTTAAAACGCGCGTTACAAATTTTATTTCTACATATAAGTATATACACTTTACATGTATCTATTTGTATGGTACAGTATGTATCTCTATTTTCCCAAAAGAGCGGAGTACGCGCCTCGCAAGGATCGCGAATGAGATTCGTCTTTTGGCTTCCTGTTTTAAAGAATCTTTATCGCTAAAAGGTCATCGTGATATCGCATGATGTAAAAATACATTAATTTGCAAGTTCTCCATTAGATTATACGTACGAGGGCGTTTTGACGTGGTCGGGCTGCGAGTTAAGAATGATTAGTGATGAACGGTATTATGAGAGATTCGTTCTCGTTTGTAAAGGCCATTACCTTGTAATCCGTTTACGAGCGAACACGTCGCAGGGGAGGAGACATACTGTGCAAAACTTAATTAGTACAACTTAAAATGTGCACGTCGTTGCGAGCGTTGCGAAGGTTCTTGCTAATTAATGAGTATGTCAGGTATTTTAAGTCTGAAAGTGAAAACTTCTTTCATTGTATTATATAGGATAAAGGTTACGATATAACGGTCGCCATGAGCTCCCACTTACGCGAACTATTAATAGTGAAATGCGTCTTATCGAAGACGTAAGCGGTTCGTCGATATTAGACAAAAGATTTTCTTTTTTTAAAAGTGTGACGTAATTTACTCGACGTTATGTAACGTTATATATAGAAACGGTGCGCATTACACCTGCGAAAGGAAATCTTTGAATTTTAGCAGTAATGTAGCTTTATATATCTATTGCTTTTTTAATATATTCTACACGTTATCTACAATTATAAGGATGTACATCAGTGCTTTTGTAATTTGTTTTTTTTTTTCGTTTTATCTCTATCATTATCTCGTTTATTGTTGCAAAATGTTAAATGAAGGAGATAAATTAAAATATCAAATCACGCGATATCGATAAACGTATGTATATTTTAATTTACAGATATATATATATATATACAAATTATAAATTTAAACTGACAAATTGAAACAAATTTTCTAAAATCTTGGATTGCACTCTCTCACAACAGTTTAACAAAAACGATCTCGGAAAAATATACTGAAAAAAAATTGTTATATGTTCAAGTAAATATATTTATTTTCTTGATTAAAAAAATATTTCCCAAGTTTAAAAATAAATTATTGTTATGTTTATTTAAATCAAGGTAATGATAAAATATATTTACTTGAACATAAAACATTTTTTCAGTGTATGTAATAGAAAGGTAGAGCATTATTAGGATGTTCTACAAATAAAGGCTGCAATTTTATTAAAGGATATGTTAATTAGATTGATTAATGTTAACATTTTTTACGACATTCGAACGATTTGACGGTGTGGCGACCGTTTGACAAATTAGTCTTTAGATATTATAATGAAAGTCTTCGCATGTGGAGAACTCATTAAGGCCATTCACATGTAAGTTGCCAAGATCGTCGATGAAGTACGATCCAACTGTTAAACAGTTAAAAAAAAAGAAAACAAAAACAGATCGATAAATACGGCACATAGTCCACGTGGTTTGCAAGCGATAAATTTACCGTGACGATTGCAAACGCAGCCAGTACACTATTCCGAGAAAATGAACGCTTGTCGAATAGTCTATTGCGCAACACACGATATATTGTGTTAATTGTGTATAATTCCAAGAATATTAAATGTAATTTCAATGTACATTATGCGATTATACGCCGGACGCTGTATAAATATTTCTAAACACGCAAATATATTATAAAATATTTTCCCGAAATTTACACGTTTCTCTGCTTTTTCGTGCGATTTTTCTTCGATCCCCCTAACAAAAGTTCAGCAAAACTTGTGTATCTTCTTTAAGTTATTACTTGATTCTTGAATGACAATGTAACACAGTTGAAATAATTCAAATAAGTCTTTATTATAATTGTTATTAAAGAATTGTTTCTATTTTAACTTTATTATAATGTTTTTTTTTAATAAACTTATTATGTCTGTGAAAATCGATATGCTCGGCTTAATCATTTTTAATTGTTGAATTTGTGCGAATATATTTATAATCATCACTAATGATGATTACTTGTGCTTATGGTATTGTTGAAATCTGATGGAAATCTCGCTGCGTTTTTTCAGAGTAAAATTTTTGAACTTCTCGTTTCTCGAGGACTGTAATCATTAATTAAAATGCACGTTACTGTTGCAACATATGTAAGATAATACCAAAAGTGAAAGAAAATAATTTCGTACGTACTTCTACAGATGCGTTCATGATCATCGTATTCGTAGTTAATATAAGACTTCTCTCGAGGGACAACTGAGGATAATTCTTAGAGGTTGTAAATATGAATTCTTTTCTATGCGTAGGAGGCGATTTGTCAGTCTTCAAAGTAATTGATTTTTCCTTAGGTGCAAGATCCGATCTGATGTTCTTCATGTGTTCTGCAGAACAGAATTAAATTCGCTTGATATTAAAAAAATGGAACGGTATTCTAATAAAAAAAAAATGATACGCTGGAGAAATACATTTCACCGATTGATTACATCATCTATTTAAATAAATTTAAAAATTGTCTATCGTTAAAATTATAGAACGATCTCGTACTTGCGCGACTTGGATCATTCTTACGTCGTTTGACTTTGTTTACGTGATTAGGAACCACTTCGTCGTATATCGGCATTGATATGGTCTCAAATTTACATGGATATTCCAAGGGGCATATTAGCCTAGAATTAAATGTCTTTATCAGGCAAAATTATCATACATAATTGTTTTAGGGCATCGCTACTCTGGTGAAACTTTTTCTTATAATTTTTATATAAATTGAAATATTTTTAAGGAATACTCGGAAATACTCAAAAAGTCTTCTCTTTGAATTTTTCATACATGTGAATTCTGAAATATTCTGAGATTTCTCATCCTATAATTTCTAAAAAATTACCTTTAATTTTTTTAGATTTTGTAACATTTTGTCAGAAATTATAGAACAAAAAATCTTAGAAATCTTAAGATATTTCATAGTTAAATATGAAAAATTCTGAAAAAGGATGTAAACTTTCTGAGTAATTCTGAAAAGTGTTCCAATTCATATAAAAAATCAGAGAAAAAGTTATAAAATTATACAGAAATTCTAAAAAAATTTTGAAAATTATATGAAATTATATGAAAAATCGTATAATATTATATATACATATAATAACATACTTCAGTAATTCCGCAATATCGTCCGAAATCAGTTGCAACTTCCCCAATTTTATTAAGGCGCTCTCTACCTCTCGTTTGACGTTCCTTCCCTGGTTAAGAGCAATCATTTCCTTTTTGATAGCATCGATTTCATTTGTAAGATTGATCAGCTCGGAGCTCTTTTCCATATCTAACGGATATTATCTTCGGTTTAACGCGCGAATGAAAAAAGCCCGACCCTTTAAGGGTGAGCCCAACCATGTCCTGATTAACTTAATAACATATAATGCTATTTCATTAATATGGATAGAAATACATTAATTCTTCATTATTTATTATAAACAATTTTTTTAATACTTAAAAATTCATCATAATTATTAATTCGTTATACTTATAAATTAAATAGAGGAGAAGAGGGTATTATGGTTGCTGTAGACATTGACTGCGTTCCTTAATGTGCATATACGCGCATTTATCTATAGTACACGTTACGTGTATTATATATTATACGCGCACATTACGGAACGCAGCCATTATGGCTACCCCTATTATCTCCGTTTTTAGGTGACGAATTCTAACAATTGTTTATGTAATTCTTCAATTAATAGCCCGCCGTTTTTTAATGGCGCTAATATGCCAATACACAATAGCTAACAATTGTTATAAGGCATTTTTACTTTTGAGCACTTCTAAACATTTTCAAGATATATTTTAGCATTTAATTACACATACTTCCTCATTGTTTTTAAACTTGAACGTATTATCACACGAATGTATGTATACTCGAGTGTTTTTCTATTATTTAACTTTTTATTCGGCTATACACATTTCGAGTTACGCAAAGTTAAACACTAACATGGGATTTTGTTAATATGGGTAAAAAACTTTTATATCAAAATAATTCTTCGATAAATCGATTGTTATTCTAAATGGCGATGTTTGAAAACATTAGAGATATCATTTTATGTTTGTTGTTTAAACAGGGATAAATGATATTTCTTATGATATTTCTAAAGTCTTTAAACGTAGGAAAATTTTAAATTAGGAAAATTCTAATCGATGGAAAATTAAAAATATATAATTTTTTAACAAAATAATGTATTTTTCTAAATTAAACCGATTTTTAAAAAATGATTTTTGGACTAGCCATATTACCACCACTTTTTTTCTTCTACCGATTATGCAGTGCGTCACATTTTTATAAATCACGCCCTAAGTAATAAATATTTCATTACTTTGAGTTTAGAATCTATTAAACAACACTTTGACGAATAGAATCGTTTCAGTTTCAATATAAAAAATTGATTATTAATAAAATTATTCAATAAAATGAAAATGGGCCATATTACCCTCTTCTTCTCTATTAATTTTAATATATGAAAAAAAGAGTTAAATTAGAGATAACGAATTATATATATAGTTAGATATTGTGTTTTAAGTAATAAATTCTGCCATTTAATTTAATTCCCGATTAACTTAATCGTGTATATCACCTGCATTTTTATAGTTATCTCGTCGCTTCGCACAATCCTTAACGAAGGGATGATATTGGAAGATATCACCGAAATCATGTTTGTGCGAGAATTGCCATATCTGTTCGCATAACGAGTCCTCCAGCGACCACACTTGATAATTTAATTCCTCCTGAATTGAAAGACAAAAAATATCCCGCGCATTTAATGCAAAATAAATCGCGATTCAGCGATTTAATTACATTCTAATGACCGATATTATATTATTGACTATTGATAGTTCGATAAAATCTACGTTTAATTAAATTTATATTATTAATCTTTTATAAATTTATTGCAATTAATAATTCTTCAAAATTTTTTAGGAGAATTTATAATTTTTATTTTGAATCTTATTGGTGCTTATTACTAGCTCTCGTTTTTCTTCTTCTATTATCTTCTCCCTCTCCAGAAAGCTGTCTCGGTACATATTTATGGAGTCCTTCATGATTCTCAATTCTACGCTTTTATCACCGTATGCGATCAGAAAAGGTCGATCAGGAACAGGGTTTTTCGAGTTTTTTGTGCAAGCGACGTTCTGGGAATCAATCATCCTTGTCGTTTGCCACGTCAAGGTAAAATAGAATGATCTAAAATTACAGTTATATATTATCGCAACGAAATTACAGCTGTAAGTATAAAGCGTTCCAATGATTTCGAATTTGAAATTTACATTTAAATCGACGCGTAGATTTTAATTCGACCGAAGTCGCTCGTCATTCATGGAGCGGTTTTGCGGAATTGGATCTCGTCGGACGACCGGTCACTCTCGACCAATGAGCGTGCGCTCGCGGTAGCCGAGTTGGCGAATGAGCGGCTGTCGCGTCCCGTGATGCGTATTGTGAATCACGCCTGTTGCCGAACGTCGCGATTTCTCAGCATGTAAACAAAGTTAACAAAGTTCAAAACACGAGATCGCATATGAGATCGCGAAGAAAACGTGATTGTGATCGCGCGTTCCGAGACGTCTCTCTCGTAGGGCTCACGGGCCTCGTACGGACGATTACTGGTGGCTGTTCATGCGGAACGATCTTATCATGAACTCGAACGGGATAAAGCTGATGAAGAAGACGTAAGTTTCCCTTGACGTATTCTCGCGGTAACCTTGAAGTATATAATAGCGTCGACGGCGATCCGGCACGCCGGAGACGAGACGGGCGCGAGCAAGCGAGCGACTTCCTCTGACTTCTTCCTTCGCGTGTTTGCAGGGACCCGTATCCGCAGGGGGTGCGATGCCAAAAGTGTCTGGAAATGGGGCACTGGAGTTACGAGTGTAAAGGCAAGAGGAAGTACCTGCACAGATCTTCCCGCACCTCGCAGCTGAAGAAGGCCCTGCAGAAGCAGGAGGATGACAATAAGTATGTCATTTGAATTCCTCTTGTTATGTACGCAGGATATTTCTTATTGAGTAACGTCTTTCAAGAGAACTGTCTGTCTCTTGACATATTAAGGATATTCTATTTAGCTAGATCACTTTAGATGATAATGCATGTTATTTCTACTTGTTAAAGATATACAGATAAGCACAGAATATAAAATATTGGATATTTTTGAAAATGTGATTTTGATGCAGAGCAAAGTATCTTAAAATTTGATTGCTTTATAAGAAGCTATATAGATAAGTAGATTTAAAGAGCTTTTGCCTCATTTCTTAGTCTATTAAATCTTATAATTTGTGACACATGAGCTTGACATTGTTATTTATTAGGTTTAACTTGTTTTTTATATTTTTCTGATTCTCACATAACCAAGATTAAAGTTAATCTACATTGTGCTGCAAATAGATATAATTCAGTTAAGCTTGGTGAATCTCAATTAATTTATTATTTTATTATGCTTCACAGTCAGGAACAAAACAAGAAAGAAAAGAATCATCACATCAAGAAGAAAATGAGGAAGGAGGAATCCAGCAGTTCGAGCGAGTGGAGTAGCGACAGTAGCGACAGCAGCAAAAGTTCCACCAGTAGTGAAAGTAGTAGCAGCAGTTCCTCGTCGGACAGCGAATCGGACTCTAGCGACAGTGTGTCTAGCAGCAGTAGTAGCAGTAGTAGTAATAGCAGCAGCAGTTATGGTTCCTACAAAAATAAATAGCACAGATCGGGAAGCAAGCAGAGATTTCCTTTCAGCTGTCCCATCCTGCCTTTGACAAAATGACTATCTGTGTATTATGCTATTTTGCTTTTGAGCGGAATAACTCAAAAGAGAAGAGAACAAGCTGAAATAGAATATTTGTGAAAAAATTCTTTATGCCCCTCTTATAAGATGTGTAATTTGTCGACAAATATTTTTATCTCAATGTAGGTATAAAATGCATGCTGGAAATGAAAGTTTTAATTATTACTCTATTTTTTAATTTTATAATTTACATTAAGATGATTCGTTATGTTTCTACTATTCACTTTTATATGATATGTATGGTACATATATAAATATAAAGAGGCGTGGTCGTGTCTCGCGCCAAGTGAGTCGCAGACCGATCTTATTATACAAGAACATTTTCCTCATATTCTGTGAGAATAAGTAATCTTATTGTTGCTTTCATAGGGGTTTTAAAAAATTTGATATTGAATGTAAATGTAAAAATCAATTGCATTATGGTTACTGTATAGAATTGATAAATATAGTGTATTATTTTTGGTACTGCTGTACGCACACATAGATATATAAAACAACTGTTTGATTTATTAGAAACGTAATATATTTAATGACAGAATCGCAATGATTATACTTGAATAACAGTATTCAATAGTGACATAAAAAGTGATATTAATAATCGTCATGCATTACGATGATAATGTGTTGATATAAAAGTTCTGTGTGGATAAAAAAAAATCACTGTTTTGTTAAGTATAATTAAAATACATGGACACAAAGATAACATCGCTTTTTTCGAATCAATCTTCAATACCTTCGGGCAGAGTCTGTACAATCACTTTTCTCCTCGATTCGTAAATAAAATTGTTCGTCTTGAATATGTCACTCTCGTAGAATGGATGTAGATTGTGTATATTAATTTGTTTCGCCTGCAATTATAAAATACTGATATCAGCATGATATGCGCTTTATCTTCCCACACAGGGACATAAAAAAAAATGAATGAAAGTTGACATGTAAACATTCAAGTAATGTAAAATAAGATTCTTGTATAAACTATTTTTTTAAACTAGTTAGGACAAGATAAAGAAGTTGTTAGCCTAAATCATTTTGACATAATTTTTAATTATATACTTATTAAATCTTCGTATTATTTTCGAACATATTAAATTTAATGTAATCGTTTGCATTACCCGTTCCAACAGATCCTTCTCCGAAATCTCGACGGTAGCGATACGTCCGCCGTGCAAAGCTTTCTGAAAAGCCAGAGTATCCAAAGTAATTTGTCGTAGTATGTAGTATAAGAGTTCGTTATGATCTTTCTTGTACGATAGATATTTCTGGAATGTCTGTAATGAGATGTGCGTGCGTTAAGTTCAGTATTAAGACGAAAGGCAAAAAATAAATACAGATCGAAAGGGCAAACGGACAAATAAAAGTGAAGAGATACCTGACGCATAGATTTCATAACAGAGTATTTTTGCGTGTCAACGAAACTATCGAGAACTATCCTGATAGCTAGGTTCATGTCGCTCTCTTGAACATGATCCCTCAGATGCATTTTGGCACTGGCCTCCGCCATACGAATAATGCTCTCTATGTGGCGCACAGTAATCGGCAAACTCCCAGTCGCCTAAAACGTAGTGATGAAATAAAAGCACTATTGCAAGTATCGAATGTTTTTTGCATTTAATAGTATTTAATATCTTATTAATTTTTCTCCAAGAATATATATAAATAGGAGATATTCTTGTTTTACTCACCAAGCTTTCCTGTCTCAATTGGCTATACAGTTTTGCCACTTTGTCCTGATCGATGCTGGTCAGTTTTGGATGTACGTTTTGCTTTGCGTAGACGATGTATTTTTTTAGAAGATCTTGCGGAATGCATAGATCCCGCGTGGCGGGATCCAACACTATGGCTTGTGCTCTCTCTGTGTTACCTGTAGGATGATGTTTGATGTGCGAATTTACGACGAACTTGGCCAAATGACGATCCTGCATGGGATCGATCTCGTCTTTGACTATGCATAACACGTCAAATCGCGAAAGAATCGGTTCCGAAAGATCCACCTGTAAAGATCCACAATTTAATATTTAATATACAATACGTATTTATGATTTGTTTTTACGTATTGATAACTTTATAATATTTAAGCAAGATTTTGATTTTATAATACTATAATTCTATAATTTTATATTTCCATAATCATATTTCATGTTATAATTTCATTTATGAGTCATAATTTTGTGCAAACGCAAATTTAAAAAATTCTAAAAGTACATACATTTTCCGAAAAGGTCATACTAGGATCATATCGACCACCGATAGGATTAGATGCGGCAATCACTGCGCATCTGGCTTGAAGAGACGTAACGATTCCGGCCTTAGAAATAGAAATACTTTGTTGCTCCATAGCTTCGTGGATAGATGTCCTGTCCTGATCATTCATCTAGAAAAAATGTAAATTATATTATAAATTATTTATATACATAGATATATATAATTTTAATACTATATATAAATAATCTATATAGATATTAATATGAAAGTTATATTCTCTCTCTCTCTCATTCTTCCTTCCTTTTTTTGTAACAATAATATTATTAATATAAAAATATTTATATTGATTCTTATGGCATTATCTATGCGTGTGTCACAAATTATATATGTTCATACTTTGTCGAATTCATCGATGAGACATATTCCATGATCGGCGAGAACTAAAGCCCCAGCTTCCAAGGTCCATTCTCTGCTTATGGGTGATCTCCTAACGTAAGCGGTCAAACCAACAGCCGAAGCACCTTGACCCGTGGTAAAAACAACTCTCGGCGCTATCTTCTCTATGTACTTCAAAAATTGCGATTTGGCGGTGCCAGGATCACCGCACAGTAGGACATTTATATCACCGCGAATCTTGTGCTTGTCGCCTGCGTATCGCAATATAACGCAAACAATAAAAGAAGAAAAAAGTGTAGACTACTAAGATAATTCGAAGAAATAATTACCAGGATTCTTTGGCTCGCCACCGAATATAGCCAGCGCCAAGGCTCTCTTGATGTTCTCATGGCCATAAATCGAAGGCGCGATACTCGCGACTATGCGATCCGCGATGCGTTGATCTCTACTCAGAGCGAGTATACTCGAGATGTCTTCTTCAGTCAGAGAATCTACGATTTCTTTCGAATCTTTGACAAATAAGTGATTAGCTAATAATACTGTGGAGAAAACCGGGAAGCCCTGTAATACAGAAGAAATACAATAAATTAGAATTTTATCCCTGCGAAAGATTACTCTTGTGAGTCATGTGCCGCCGAACAGATGTAAAAATATGATAAATATAGTGTTGATAAAAATGTAATTACTTAAAAACATAAATCTTACCTGTTCAGTATTCAAAGAACCGTCATAATTATTGGTATAAATAGCTGTAACGTCTATCTCGTCTCCTGGTTTACAACGATCACAGAGATCGGACAGAAGAATGCAGTCTTTGCTGCGCGGTATTCTGCCAGCGGGTATTCTACCCGGACATTCTTGTATTGTTATCTTTTGATAGTTTCTGTATATAGTTTGCTCCATATTGATCTGAAACACGCGACACATTCGATTGTATATAAATAAAAGCGATAATTAACTAGATGTAATAATTAAACAAAGAACTCTTCAACTCACAGTAAATGGACCAATGCTCTGACACTCGGGACAAGATCCCGGTTTAACTTCTGTATTTTGAGACTGGACGAACGGTCCGAGAACGTAATTGCATTTTGTACAGTCGTACTTTACCACCGATAATTGCGGCAAGACACCCGTAGTCGCCGTTACAACTCCAAGAGTTCGGACCAATTGATTCAAATGGAGTTTTCTATTGTAAGGAAAAATAAAAGACAATTTCATACATATTTTATTTACAATTTCTATTGCCAAGATCACAATTTAAATAAAATAATATTAATGTGTATATTAAATATAGATATGTACCTGAACGTGCGTAATTCTTCGATCAACGGCAATTCTGATATCCTCACATGAATTTCTGTCGTGACTCTATCATAACTGGGAAAAATTGTAAGCACCAATTCCTTCGCCACTTCATCAAATATCTCGAGCATTTGGAATGGCGCTTCTGGTAAAAAATAGGCCAAAACATGTTCCTTACTTGCGAGAATGGGAAATTCCACTATGAAACTGGACTATCAAAATAAACATAAAAAACTCATAAAATAAAAACTGTTAAATAAACACAAATATAAAATTTTTAAAGGAGAACATTTTATCTCTTTAGTATAAACAATTTTTTAAATGTATAAATATAAAAAATTGTACAAATTATAAAATAAAATAATTTTGTAATTTCAAAATATTATAAAAAATATAAAAGAATATAAAAGGTTTAATATTATAAAAAAATTTTTTTTAAATTAAAGTTTGTTATTAGAATTATGCAAGAGATTTAATGTAATACCTGATTACTCTCACACATATGGCGAATACGTTCTTTATACATGTACTGTCCCTTGGAATTTGTATGAGTACGAAGAAAGCTTTTAAAGCGGTTTGAAATTTCCGTTCGTGGTCCCAGCATCATAACCCATTCCTTTACTGAATGTCCTTTGGTATCCTCTAAGTTTTCAATGGACTCGATCATCTGAAATAGAAATAAAAGCTCATTATATGTATAGTTGTAAATTGTAAAATACTTTTATGCATAATTATTGGAAGATTCTTACTTCTGCATCTTCTAATGTGCCAGTAGCAGCCTTTTCAGCCATACGTCGTTTGCGTGCCTGCACATCTTCTTCATCAGTTTCATCTAAAGATACAAAGAAAAATGTCTGCATAAAAATATTCAATAATTTTATAAGTATATTTTTGAAGTTGTATAATAGAATCAATTTAGTTGTACACAATTATTCTATCTTTAGATATCGATAAATGATAAAACAAAATTACCATAAAGAAGATCGCGATCATCCCTTAAAATACCAGCCGCGCGATCTCTTTTTCGCATTTCTACTTCTGCAGCTACACGTTCGCCTTGAGACATCTCTGAGTATTCATCATCATCCAATAGATTGGGATCATATCTGTCCAATGCTGACATGGGTCGATAATCTCTGTTATAATACATAATTTTGTTATTTTTAAAGATTTCCTTTTCACGCAAATTAAATCAACAAGCTAAATCACTTGTTCAAATAAAGTTTTTAACACTTTATTTGCTGAATATCAAATAAATATTTATAATTGTCTTTATACATTCTAAAATAAATAGAAAACATAATATCCTTACGCCTCCATATTATCTCCGAATAATTCCTCTCCTTCCTCTTCCTCATTATTATCATTATTTTCTTCATCCAGTAGATCTGATTCATCTTCAAATGGCTCATCTATGTCAGGTGCAGGAGAAGTCTGTTGGCTCATTGCATCAGTATGTCGGTCAGAATGTATTGGAGAACTTGGTAGACTCTTGTACACATAAAATTAAATATTACTCTTTTACTTTTCTTAATTATTATTTTATTACAAATTCTAAATATATACACATGTTTATAAAATTTTGAAAATGTAATATATTATATTTGTATAATTGCCAGGTTCTTTTATTTGCATCCGCAATTGTATCATGTTATTTTGTTTGCTTTTGTACAATTCCAATTTTTATGGTACCCATCCCTTATTCTGGTTCGCGGGGACGATTTGACCATTATTCAAAGACCAGTGGAGTTATCAAAGTATATGAGGAATTCAAAGTCTTAATGTAGAATACAAAATCTGATTGCATTAGCAATCCTGCAAAAAATTTTGTAACAGACACGTGCGATCACTCACGTGGTCCCAAACGGTCTCTTTGTTTTTGTATATACGATATCAAAAATAATACAGTAATTTTACAGTTAGTTTACCATATTGCTGGTTACGGCACTCTCGCCGCGAAAGAAATCCTTCTATATTACTGCAAGATACTTGATATAGCTACGATCGTTCGTTTTCTTTTGTAACAAAATCAACGAACCAAAAATTAAATCGTCACACACGCCATCAAACCCGATCGAGTGAGTCTTCTTCTTCTTTTTTTTAATTTGGCCTATGGATTTCTCGCCTCGTAAAGGAAAAAGTACCACGTCTTTCAATGCTTTTCTGTCAGGATTTGGCCACTGTCCTGAATCGATGGAATCGAGTGAGTTCGACTTGGCGGGAATACTTTGTAAAGTACTGTGCCATAGAATTACTATGGTAAAGAAAGGCGAACTTATCGAGTGAAACCATTAACCAATAAAACGTGCTTGGTCCAATATCGACGAATCAGCTTTTAACTAAATTTTAAGGTGCATGCCACATGGCAGCATGACAAGAGCGTTGAGCGGCGAGTTGATGCGCAGAAAATTATTGCGCAGAAATTTAAATTTATGAATTCATGATCGTTCTTGACACTTCTTGGGCTGCGTTCGAAAATTCAACTCGTCGCGACGTATGCTTGTGCTAATGAACCAATCAATTTCCTTATGCATATAGTTATGCAAGTTTGTAGGCTCTACGGCTAGTAACAATTGAAGATGATTAGTTGGATCCAAAGGTAAAAACCAATCATTTTCAACTGAACGGATACGCATCTAGGACTTAGCATCCAATGAAATTTCTCAAAGGGTCACGTGATACGTAACTAAGGGAATCACAGGTTTCAAATTTCTATAAAAAATGTAAACATAACGCTGTATTAGCTATATATACTGTAACGTTCTAATCACAAAGAAGAAAAGAGTAGTCATTTTCAAAACCAGAAATTCATAGGCTCAAAGGAAGGAAGGTGAAGGGTGAAGGAAGGAACGCCATTTTCGTACGAAGTCCTCTGTTGAACGTGGTTGCACGGCAGATACAGAAGGTTGAAGGACGTTGTAGTTGTGTGATAATTGCTAATTGATCAAGTAAGTAGTTTAACAAACGTCACCTTCCGTTCACGAAAAGATAGAATGATTAGAAAATCGATCCCAGATAACCATATTTTGATAAATCGAGCTGACGAAGCTGACGAGGTCTTGTTTCTTCGTGGCACGTGGCTCTTGTATCATAAAATACATGGAATGTAATTGGGATTGCAATTTAGAGAAATATCGCGGAATTGTTAGTTGATATTAACTTGATGTTAATGATAATTTATGTAATGATGAAGGGATGGTTGAGATTGGGTTAAAAATTAATATCTTTACGTATGTATATCTCTTCTTCTTTTATACCAGTATTCCTTCTGATTTAATGCCACGTCTTCAAGATTGTAATTATAGACATAAAGTATAAAATAAAAATTTTTGAACGATTAAAATTTATATTCGTGAGATAAGGAAAAGAAGGGAAAATAAAAATGCAATTGGTATTTTCCTCTTCTTGATGCTAATATTTTTTTTCTTTTCCCTTTATGATTATGTTTCTTCTGATGTAATGTCACATTTTCAAAATCATAATTAAGTATAATAAAATAAAAGAAGTTTCTGGATGATTAAAATTTATATTTACAAGATATAAAGAAAGGAAAATGAAAATGTAATTGGCGTCTTCCTCATCTTTGATACTAATATTTTTCTCCCTTTTTGATTGTGTTTCTTCTGATTTAATGCCATGTCTTCAAGATCATAATTATAGATATAATAAAATAAAAGAAATTTTTTAATGAAACAATATATTTATAATTAACATTTTTCTCTTTTTTGGTACTGATATCTTCTTTCTTTTCCCTTTTAATTGTATGCCTTCTTTAATACCATATCTTCAAGATTGTAATTATACCAATATAAAAAGGTAAGAGGAATTTCTGAATGATTAAAATTGTATTCATAAGATGAAGAGAAAAATGAAAATGAAAAAAAAGTATAATTGACAGTTTCCTTTTCTTTGATACTTTTTTCTATTTTTTTTTTTAATAATTCTGAGTTAATGATATAATAACAACAAATAATAGTAATAATAGTCATTATAAAAAAGTTGAGTGAAATTCCTAAATTTATTTTTTTAATAGAATGCCTTACTACGGAGTAGCCAGTGGTCGTAATAAGGGAGTGTATGACAATTGGTAAGGAGATGATGAAATAATTAAAACTAAATTATTTTTTATCAGAGTCTAAATGAAGATTTTCTGTTACAAGGGAGGATTGTAAAGATCAAGTAAATAGATACTCGAATAACAACTATAAGAAGTTTGATACACCAGATCAAGCTCGGGATTTTGTGGATCAGCATTCTTCAAGAAATAATGACAATCAAGTTGCATTAAAAGAAGGTCATAGCTATGAAGCTAGTAGCTATGAACGTACTGATTACATGGTATACAGTAAAAAATATCTTTGAAAGCATATGCATTTACTTTAATATTAAATAAGATATGTATTTTTATTTTCATAATTATACAATTTGATAAAATATATATTTCTTACATTTCATATGTCAATTTTAGAAACATTTGAAATTTTACAACATTCTTAAACTTAATTCTTTAACGCTATCTCAATTTCATTTTTTTGCATATTTTTTTTACAATGATTTTTGTTGATTTGCAGAATGGTAGAAATGGTGTCACCATGCGCCAACATTCTTACAAGAGTGCGGAATACCGGGAATACCGGGGATAAGGATGGAAACCGCTATTTCGTCGAAAAGTAGTCTACACATACCCACTGGCAAGATCGTTAAAAAAATACCAGAAAAGAATCTTCCCTTTGCCATACATTAAAGAGTTAACTGTGTAAGACATAGCCATGCACTGAAGAAAAGTTATATAAGTTCATGAAGTTATAATCTCAGTTGGAATATGTTATTTTGAGTTTTATATTATCCATTACATGCAAAAGTTTTTGATTACCCAAGGTTACATATCTTATTACTTTTTTTTTTAAGCATGTGATTAATAAATATTACTGAAATACTATAATTAACTTATTTTCTAGTCCCTGAAGAATTGTGACCTCTGATTTAATTAAAATAACAGTTTTTATGAGTAGAATTTATAAACAAGTTTAACATCCCTGCCTTTGAAAATTTTGTTTTTAAAATTAATGGTTGGAATTTTTTGTCCTGTAACGAACGATTCGTAATGATTCGCTTATCTTTGAGTTACCTCGAGGTCGAATTCATATGTTTTTGTTTCTATTAGTAAGATAATTTCCTAGTCAACATTCCAAGTTTTGTACAACGTACGGAGTGGAAAGAATCTGAGAATTGAATATGAATCTTACGTGACAGATATGATCATCTCAATATTAAATGCTTGTGATTGATTTCGCTCTCGTTTCGCGTTATACTATTCCGCTGCATGTGACTGCATCCTGACAGCATCCTCACACTGTAGGCTGAATGCCTGTATTCAATCGCTTTTACAGAAAAGTTTACGGATAAATTGATTGGCTACCTTGCCATGCGGTTGACGCGTCTTGTGTGAGCATTCAGTTACATGGTAAATAAAGGGAAGTTATTTAATTTGATCGTTTTGATATACAGAGGATGGGGTGACCAATGGGAATATGTTAAAGTAAACGATTAACGTATCTCAATTATTGAATTATTGCACTTTTTTCATATATGGTAATAAATTGACAAGTTTCGTTTACAAAATGGCACTTCATTCATTTCGTTTAATCTACTTGTTGCGAAGTAATAACCATTTACATTTTTATTGGTCACCCTGTACATAAATTTTCTAATATGTAATACTGAAAATTTATAAAAGACGTCCAATATTCTATATACGTATCGTTAACTATAGATTTTTAGTATTGGCAATAAATATTGGGACACGTTTCACAATCAGTAAAATTATTATACATTTTTAAATTTGAGTAATAACGATTTCCGACAAGTCGTGCCGATCGTGCTTTTTAAAAGTGAGTCGTGCAAGCGATAGGGCAACTGACAATGGTTAATGTCAGGAAACAATAAACATTTAAGTTTATGACCACTCGTATAAAGAAAATCATAGTGCAAACTATCAAGAAACTTTGTGTCTATTTAAATTTATATAATTTTTTGCTGTTTTATATGAATTATTTCTGAATTGATTCTTTTATGAAAGTTAAGTTCCGAGGCTAATATCCTAACAGATTTGAGTGAGTGGTCAAACTTAATAATATGGTCTGAGAAAAAATGTTTACTTGGATCTAAATTGATATATTTATGTTCCCTGACTCATATCGTCCTCGGCAATGTTCTCATCTGAAGCATTGCAGTCCCTATATGAAATTTTGTATACAACATTATTATTGTCCTCCCAATGATTCACATCTTTATGTGCTTTTATAATGCAATTTGTTAATAATTCTGTAACTTACAAGATTCATACATTTTCAAATATAAAAAGCATAAAAATATATCTTATATTTTAATTTATATTTTTCATTATAGTATATGGTATAATATAATTAAAATATTCTAATCGCTACGATTAAAAAGAAAATTTATTTTTAATTCTTATAATTATCTGCTTCTGCAGTTATAAATAATTTCAAAAGAAATATCTATTTTTTATTATCCAGTATGTACACAAACTTTTTTTTATTGAAACAATGTAATTTATTACAAAATATAAAACGTATTTAATTTCACATTTTAGATAAACAAACATTTCATATACATTCTGCATTTTTTTCGAAAAATGTATATTATTTAAACAAGTTTATGGCACACATTCACATGTATGTTCAATCTTTTAATTGTCAATTGTGTAAATAGAAAGAATCAGTTAAAAGCGTAGGGGATCAGATCAGAGGTAATAAAATTATGGAATGAAATGAAATAAAAAAATGAAGCTGCATTCTAATCAAGACCCGATGTACTGCTACCACTTCTACTCGCGCCACTGGATAAGTGCAATTTCGTCATTTCCTCCATTACATAATCGTCATCTGTAACAAGTCATATAAATAATTGTGAGAATTTAATGCCAATTAATATCGTCTAACCATTTCTATTATTACATATAATTATAATAAATAATACATATAAATATACATTTTTATTTTTTCGTTATTTTCTGAGTGGGATATCGCGTAATTCTATGTGACGAACTCGTAAGTGACAGGCGAGTTTCATATCCATACATCTTGTCTATATGGATTTTTTAATTTGTAATCTTTAGCGGGAGTCAGAGGAACTTTTTAGAAATCTAGAAATCTCTTCGCGTTGCTTGCACTCAGTATTTTCTTATGCTCGAATTTATCTTGTTTCAAATACCAAAATTTTTGAAGGTTTCAAGCAACAAACCTGTTGTTTGACTCGTTACCTGATTCATTATCGCTCAGTTGACGTGGTGAAAATTTACATCCTCGCGCTAAGTACTGCTTCAGTTTACCAACACTGGCCAAAATTAAACCAAGGAATGGTGGTGATGGTTTTAATGGTCTTGACAAATATTCAGGATGAAATTGAGTAGCTACATAATAACTATGTCCTTCTAATTCGGCAATCTCCATTCGTATATTTTCATCATCATCGCGCCCTAAAAGAATTCTGAATACATATTTTGTATCTAAGGAGAAGGTGCACTAAAAAAAAAATATTAAAAAACTAAAATATTAGTCCGATATACGTTCAATTAAACATTGAATTGTTTCAACAATTATTTAGTTGAACAAAAAAAGATATAGTTTATTTATATCAAACGTTAACATATGTTAATGCGAATTCTAGAATCTATTGAAGAACAGTTTAATGAATGTAATATTATTAAATTTTTAACTTAAAATATCGATTATTTATATAACAAAGTTATTGCATAAAATGTAAGTAGATATAATCATAACTTTATCTTAATTATGTACAACCAAAATCGTGCATCATATTTTACAAAAAAAAACTATAATTTTATTGAAAGATGCAATCTAACTTACCTACGAATTTTAAACCAGCTGCTTCTAAATCATTGACGTATTCTGGATTAATTTCATACCTGTGCCTGTGCCTTTCTTCTATAATATCTTTATTGTCATACAATTTTTCTGAAAAGTAAATCATAAATGAAAAATATATCGCGCGATAGACAAAAGAAAATTTAATTCAGTTCTCAAGTTCGGATTTTATTACTTACTTAGGATAGAATTATTGTTATAAAATCGCGTTTGTCTTTTGCCAAGCCTCATCGTTCCACCCATTATACCTTGAGTATGCTCCGGCATATCTATCACTACAGGATTATTTGTATCTGTATCTATTTCTGTGGAGTTTGCCTTTTCAAGATGCAAGACATTTCGCGCAAATTCAATGACCGCCGCTTGTAAACCTAGACAAATCCCGAGAAATGGCTTGTCGTTCATTCTGCACCATTCACACGCTTTTATCTTTCCCTCCATTCCTCTTTTTCCAAATCCACCTGGTACAATAACGCCGCTAGATACAACGAATATATTTTAATTTTGTATCAAAAATGTAATATTGAATATTGATATAAACATATCAAAACATAGAATATATAAAAATATTATTTTGAAATATATTTACTTGCTCTTGCAAAGCTGTTGCCAAGCTTCATGATATAGGACTGGATTTTCCAGTAGTGTAGTTTGCTCTAAATTAGCAGCTTCTATAAACTGTAATAACCCAATACTTATAAATACATACGATCATACATGCATAACAAGTATATAATCACTTTTAATAATTGCGACACTACCGTCAAGTTCAGTTTATATCCGGCCTCAATGGCAGCATGTTGCAATGCTTTCGTAACGGAGGCATAGGAGTCCGCAAGTTTCGTGTATTTACCGACTAGAGCAATGTTAACGTCCTTTCGTAAATGATCCACGCGTTCGGCCAAGTCCCGCCATTTTCGCATAAAATAACGTGCACGCGGCACTCCGTTCAGTTGCAATCGATCATTTAGAAATTCTATGACACCTTGATATTCCATAAGAAGTGGTACTCGATATATAGACGTTAAGTCATGAATAGTTAAAACCTAATTATAAAATATAAATATTAATATTTTATATTATATTGATTTAAATATTAATGTTTTCATAGCAATGTATAATATATATTAACGTAACGGAAGATATTTTTGTTATAATTATTACCTGCTCCGGAGCCACATGACAGAAATTCGAAATTTTCTCTTTGACGGAATTGCCAATAGGCTTTTCGGATCTACAAACTATAAGATCGGGTGACAAACCTAATCCTCGTAGCTCCCTGACGCTGGATTGCGTCGGCTTGGTCTTAGGTTCACCAGTCGACTTTGGCTAAAAGATATTTTTATATTTCTATAATTGTTTAAAAAAATTGTTCACATTGTATTTCCAAGTCATTCAAACGGAATTTTACAAAAATAATTCGCGAACCTATTATCTCGAATGCATTTGTAAAAGAGATATTTTTATGAGGATGCAAAGATTGTGAAAGGCAACAGTTACCTGCGGCACCAAAGATACATGGGCCACGCAGAAATTTTCTTTTTTTACTCTAAATTGAAATTGTCGGAATGCTTCTACAAACGGCATCCCCTCTATGTCACCTATTGTACCTCCTAATTCCACTATGCAAACCTATAAAGAATTATTAATTATACACAATTAGAATAAATAGATTATAAATTTATTTATTATTATAACTTTGTGTGTGTGTATTTTTTATTATTATAAATTTAGATATTATTTAAGAAATATTATTTAAATTTATATTTGTACGTCTTGTGGAATTATCTAACTACATAATAATAATTCATGTATTAACAGTACCTCTGGTTTAGCACCGTCTTCTGTTACAGATTGATTCGCGACTCTCTCCACCCATTCCTGAATAGCATCAGTAATATGGGGCACCACTACGAAACGAGATATCCTTTCTTTATTAATTTATATAACTTATTGTACAACATTAGACACATATACAATATTATAAATAAACTTGTAACCTTGTACTGTTTTTCCTAAGTAATCTCCTCGCCTCTCCTTTGTAATAACAGACTGATAAATTTTTCCAGTCGTTATGTTATTGTCTCTGTGAAGAGTGATGTCCAGGAAACGTTCGTAATTACCTAAATCCAGATCTACCTCACCGCCATCATCGAGTACGTAAACTTCACCTGTTTTAGCGAGGAAACTTTCCATTAGAATGCACAGTTATGAAAAGAAAGACAATAAAGGTGCGGAAACAAAAGCGGATGCATCTATAGGAAGCTAATAACATAAGAACATGTTTTTCCTTTCAGGAATACCTCTACTTGACTGAACAATGAGACCGACAGTAAATATTATGTTTCTCATTGGACATTAGAGACCATTCATAACAAGTGGCAAATGTAATTATGTCATAATAATTATACGTTAACAATTAGAATCAAATTGACAATAATTTGCATCAAATTAATTTTTCTTCTAAACATATATTATTAACAATTTTGTTTGTAATGCAGTTAGAACTATAACAAATAATTTAGAATTTTTAATTATAAAAACATAATTTTTGTTTTAATTTTTTCTTTACATAAACAAATTTTTAACTTAGGAAAAAAGTTAATAAATTAAGGTTTGTGTTTCAAAAATAACTAAAGTTAAAAATTAAATCATTTAAAGTTTTAAGTTAAACATTAATTTTTTAACTAATTACTTTCCAACCCTGACTATAGACAATGCTTTTACAAAGCAAAATTGTATTTGCGCATAATGCAGTGATCGATGATAAATTAAAAAACTGGTCTCATAGATAAATTAATTAAAATTTAAATTCTCGTTCTCTTTATATTGTGGGCGAAGCAAAGCTATAAATTTAGAAAATAATATATACATTTTATCTTTCTTCAGTTCTAAGAAAATTAGCTAAAGATAAGGAATAAATTAAACAGAAATTAAAGCTAATCCACATTGGCAAAAATATATGTACACAAGGGATTTCGACCAAACTTCAAAAATGACTTAATCGATGATCTAACTTATGGGTCAATATTATTTTGTTAACATAAATTGAACCATAATCTTCTATTCTTTTGACATATGGGAGAAAAATCAGATTAGACGAGTTTGAAATTTTGTTTTAGGCGATTCTGCCGATTTAAAAGTAAATCGCTAATTAAGGTAATCTGAATTTAATCGGAGTCGTCCTAAAAATGTTTCTGCGAGTTCGCAAAAACGAAGCTGAAGATCGAGAAATCGCTCATTCTGTATGCTTAATCGCATATGTTTGCTCCTCTCTGCGGTTGCATTTAAACGTGGCCGTCCGTCTGGACGGACCTTTAATCCCCCCGAGCGGCGTGACGCCATAGCGTAGAAAATGGCGACGCGGCACATGGCTAGAGAAATTTTACCGCCACAAGAGAATTGGCGCGCCAACTGACAGATTCTCGCGTGATTTTATCACAGAACCATGCTAACGATATGTCGGGTATCATTATGATGACAAATCAATCAATTTGTTTTCTTCCCTGTTGACGACGGAAAAATGACTGGGAATGAACGAATGGGATTCAACACCGGTGAAGCTATTCGAATTTAACCTCGTGGACTCCACGGTCTTTCGGTCTATTCTTTTTCCGAATAAATATAATAAATAATTTCTTGAATTTTTTCTCTCGCGAATGGAGAAATCGCGACGATAAAAAGGGATGATGAGACCCAAAAACTCCAAATTATTATCTCCGTCGCCGTTGAAAAAACGTCTCGCGACTCCGGTTGCAAGGCAGATCTCTTTCCGAAAAATCAGGAGAGAACTCGGCGAAACCACGCCGCGCTTCTCGCGATGACGTTAAAGCCTGCGCTCCGTCTCTCACCGTGCTCGTAGGGGCTGAAAGTGCCTGCGTCTATATTGATATAGGGGTCGATCTTAATGGACGTCACGCGGATGTTGCAGTGCTTGAGGATGGTGCCGAACGAACTGGCGATGACACCCTTGCCAACGCCGCTGATCACCCCGCCGGTCACCAGGATGTACTTCATAGTCTGCAGACGATGGATTCACGTTACACGCGAGTGGGTAAGATTCGTCCGTTCGCGCACACACGTGAGCGTCCTCGTATCTCCGCGGCTCGAGGCGAACTGAACTGAACTGAACGGAACCGAACGAATCGAACCGTGCGGAACTACCTGAACTAATTCAAAAAGCGAACCGGCCGGAACGCGGTAGATGTACTGCGATCTATTCTCCGTAGCTGCATCATGTTATACTTCTGGTACTCTTGAAATGAAATTGATATGGGATCGGGCGTTGTGAAGTGTTAAGAATAATGCAACCAGGAATGAACGTGCGACGTCTGGCGCGATAATAGACGTGGTATGAAAGTAAGGCTTTCGCGAGAGATTGATTTTATCTGGAAATCAAGTCAAATTTTATTAAAATTAAGGTTGAAACAAATTTACATGTTTGATTTGCTATAAATATTCCTAATATATACTATATATAAAATATACATATATACATGTAACTGCATTATATGCATATACATTTTTTATACAATTTCAATCTTTTACCTAATTAAGAAATTAACTTTTTCAAAATCTTTTTAGATAATTCTTATTCAATTTTTAAGTAGAAATTGACTCGAAACTCATCGCAGAACTTGTTATTAAAATTAAAGAATATTTTAAACTAGATATTTTTTTTCTCTAATTTAATCCGAATGTATTTAATAAAATAAACTTGTAATCAATTTAACTGAAAGCATGAGGTAATATAATAACACCGATATCGATTTTAAATCAGGTCAGATGACTCTTGTAAATTTTTTATCGCTAAAAACAAATTCACAAAAAATTGATGAATCAAAAAACTTGACTGTATTCGATTTATGTGTTCCAGTAGGTCTATTTTATAATTACAATAGTACTAAGAGCAACAGAATACCTATAGAAATTACAACTTAAAAAAAAATGTAAGATTATGAAAAATGTTCAGATATTAACGACGGATTCTATAAATAATTCTTTGAATGTGTTAACATTAATGAATATTTTAAAAAAGACGTAAATATTAAAAAAAGTTTACATCTGAATTATATTATCACTCGTCATTAGTAGATAAATATACACATGGTACACACACACACACACACACACACACACACACACACACACACACACACACACACACACACACACACATACAGAGAGATATAAAATATACACATACGAACGAACAAATAACTGTAAAAATATTTTTTTTTACTTTTTGAAAATATTACAATTGTTCTGCAATAAATTCTAAATCAAAGTGAAATCAAGTAAATTCATTTAACAACCATATTAAATAATTAAATTTTATTTTTGGTACGATAAAACTATTAAAAACAATTATATATCTGTATTAGATACTAATTTAGGAAAACTATCACTTATGTCTATATTACCTGACTCATTTATTTACATATGTAAATATATTATACGTTGTGTCAGTAGTAGTGATAATAGCAATTATGATGACAATCGAATCTGGAACGTACTGTTACGAATCAATCGTTTTTACACATGCCACAAATTATACTCTTAAGTTTGAAAACGTTCTCAACATAGCGCTGCCAGTTTTCGGACTGTGTTTAAGTCACGAAGAAGCATCTGGACAGTTTGCTTCGTACGGGGTTGAACATGCGGATCTAACACAAGTTCATCCGGATCCATTGTCTCTAGAGCTACGCATTAAAACGCATGTTATGAAAATTGAAACTGTCGAGTATATAAATGTCTTTTCATCTTTTTGGCTACATACCAAAAATTTGCGCTTCTATAGACGTTAATCTCGAATCAATGTGACATTGAAAATGTTCGATGTGCTCCAACAATCGCATTCGGCACTCGGCTGGATCGATTGGCGCCTCAGGTTCCGGTATAAAGGGTTGTGGAAAGGTAGAGACTTCGCTCTCGACAGCTATACTAGATTCTCGTTGAACGTTGTCAATAAGTGACTCAGAATTGAGATTCTCTGATATAGGATTATCAATAATGGTTTTCTCATCTAATAAATCTGCATAGAGATATTATATATGTAACTCAGTTGTACATAGTTATTAATTTTCATTATGTATAAAAAGTTTAATTTTGTCAATTAAAAAATGAAGGACTAAATAATTTTTATTTTACCGCATTACTGTACCTGCACTTTCCGTTTTAATGTCTGGCATATCACTGCTCTTTTGTTTTATGTCTGACGTACCGCTTGTTAACGCATCTAAGAGTATATGACTGTCCTTCGAATTAATCAAACCGTCCTTCTTGCTGATAACCTTGGATTCATCGGAGTGTGTGCTATCCTCCTCCAAAATTTTCATCAATTCCGAATCAGAAGCGATTGATTTTTCATCTTGATCATCTTTCAGAGACAACTTGATGTCCGCCTTCGTCTCGATACGTCGCGGAATCTCCGAACCGGGGTCGATAAAACTTGCCGCTTTAGTTATTTCCATCACTGGTACCGGTTCCATATCTATCTTTGGTACCTCCATTTTCTCCCAATTTTTAGCCCAAAGATATAGCTTTGGATGATCCTTTTTTCTATGTTAATTTAAACAAATTAGTTACTATAGTGCAAACATTGATTTTTTCCAAGTAGACATATAACTTACTGTGCTACGTTGATTTTTACACGCAAACTGTGAAGAAGTTGTTGAATTTGTAAAAGTGCGGCAACCAAGTCATAAGAACGCTTCAACATTGCAATCCTTTGATTTATCATATACTGATTCCGAGTTCGATTAGACAAGCTGCAAATGAAAAAATCAATAAATAACAAATAGATTAATTATATACATATGTATTTAATATATAATATGCAATAAATATACAGGGTGTCCCTGAGCACTGTAGCAAACTTGTTACGAGGAGGTAGAAGGGATCGAGATAAACGAAGCCGTAGGGCCGCCCACCGCGTCGGCATTGGGACCCGGCAGTAGATGCCGGCAAGCAGCGCGCGGCGAGGAGAAGGATAGCATGGCGCCATGCTCACCGTCGCCTACTGGGCCGCAATGCCGACGCGGTGGAGGCAATCTTACGGCTCAGGCGGGCGACCGCTTGTCTCTCCGCGCGATCTTATTCGTTTGATTTTAATATTTTATAACGAAAATTATTACGAATATCGCAAAATGTTATAAGACTTTTTCGTTTATCTCGATCCCTTCTACCTCCTCGTGACAAGTTTGCTACAGTGCTCAGGGACACCCTGTATATTTAAATTATAATCACAATATAATACAATATAAATAAATATAAATAACCTTGACAATTTTCCTTCTTTAATCCAATCTTGATCGTGAAAGTATTTTTTAGACGGCCGTTGCCGATATGGATTTCGACATATGTAACAAATATACTTTTCGGGAACATCCTTTTCCTTTTCAATAAAGTTGCAATGACCGTGTTGCCAGCAGAGACAAAGATCGCACTGTATCATCAAACCATCCTCTTCCATAAAGCCACAAGTGCAATTTATTATTTCTTCTCTCCGAAGCTGTTCTACTTTTACCATTTCGCCGTTGATCATCATCATCACTCCTTCGCTCTCTGTGAAAAAAAGTTATTATATTCATACAAGACTTGCATTAAAAAATTAACAGTAAAGACACATGTGGTGAGAAGTGTCAAATACGTGTGTATTTCTTGCGAGCACATAAAGTAATAATGTAAAACAATGAAACTAAAGATAGGCATGTTAAATCATGAAACAAAATCAAAGATTAACAAAAAAAAAAAAAATAAACAATGTACCTTCATCATTAATATCTGTTTTGATTGCATCCCCTTTTAAGGGATCAGCTTTTTCAATGCGTGAATCATTTAGTTGACCTAAGAAACAACAGAAATAATACAATAGTAAATATTATATAACGTATTTGCTTTAAGAATCCCATGTATCGCATTTATAAGATGTGATAAAGTTGATGCTACAAATGCTTTGAAACATTTTTTGCATTGATCAATCTATAAAATTGTTTGTTCTGATTGATCAATCAAATGCTTCAAAGCATTATAGTGTCAAATCGGCCACACCCATAGTGCATTAAATAAAAAAAGCATATTTAAAACAAAACAATAGCTTTGTAAGATACGGCAAAACGCTCGCACTTACTATTCTGGCTATTTTCATCGCTTTTTGAGTCGGATTTTCTACGGCTATATCTATACATAAGTGCTGTAGGTCCTTCGATATCCATAGCACTGTCATCTAGATCACCAAAACTATCGGTAAGATCTGACATACCTATCCAAAAGAATATTGAATGTTGTGTATATTAATTTTTCTTTTTCATAAATTAATGAAATATTAATGAATTCAACTTGTTTAGTTCGCAAGTTAAAAAAAAACACAAAAGCTTCTTACCGTGTCGTTTCTTTGTTTTAGTCGACAGATCCGCGCTATGTTCAGTGAGTTGCTTTCTTTTCTGATTTTTTATACGCTCACTGTGCGTTTCATCCAGAGATTTTGTCCTATCGATTCTTTGCGTCTCCAACGTTCCGACTGGTCTTACAGGCAATAGCGTTTTAATACCACCTTGCGCTTTTTCCTCTTTTACCTTCATGTCAAATAACGTACCAGGGGATAGTGCGCAGACGTTCTCCCTTTTCTTTTCAATATCATCGTTTATCTCCAAACTATGATTAGACATTGATGACATTGTTTCAATTTTCATATCCTCCTTCTGCGAATCATTACACTTTTCCGACTGATCCATTTCCTCCTCTTCCGGCATCGCCGAACCAGGTATTGATGGAGATGTCGGTTGCACAGTATTCAACGTCGATTGTAATAAAGTAGACGATGTTTTCTCAGGAAGGGATTTCTTTTTTGCGGATTTATTTATTTTCTCTAAGAACGTTGTTGACTTTTTGGGGATTATATCCTCTATAGATTCCCCGATCGTTCTTGCATAAGCCAAGTCTTCAACTTTTGGAGTAGAGCCCAGAAACTTGGAATATTCCGGATGATAATGCTTGATGTGCATTTGCAGTAAGTTTTCTTTTCGAAAATTTTTGTTGCATCCCTCCTTGGGACATTTATAAGCACTGTCCTCCATTTTCACACGAAGACCACCACGAAGTCCGATAAAGACAGCTATTCAAGAGAATATTAATAAATATTATATGTATATAAATTGTATTACATTGTAGTAATATATGATAATTATAAAAATCATTACGTATAATCTACTTAATTTATTTCCAAAATAAATATCAAGGACAAAGGAAGATCAATTTATTTTTAGAAAAGCAACAATACATAAGCCTACATTCCTTCGCTAATTTACTTAATTTTGTAAAAATACAATATCTACGAATACTTACAATAGATCATCTCTGGTGAATTATTGGATTGTAAAAAGACATATTGCAAAGATTAAAATGTGCTGTGGATTAAAATGTAATGTATTGCAAAAATCTTACCACCATCCGTAGTAGATGTAGTAGGCGTCGTAGCGATGGGTGTACCGTCGATACCGCTCGTTGCCGTAGTAAGTAACGTATTGTCAGGCGTTTTCGTTTTAGGCAATAAAGTTTTGATTTTTTTGGTGATTTCCGGCGAAACTTCCTGTTTCATACGATACGCATGACTTCGCTTCCTGTTTCGATGTATACAAAAGTCGAATCTTTCTGGGTCGAAATCGTACTGTCCTTGATTCTCCATAAACACCCTGATATCATTTCTTGATCTGAACTTCTTCCCGGTTAGCGTACTTTTAAGAAAAAGATGATTATGTAGGATGATTACATACAAGATTTTTTTTATTTAATAATCATTGTAAATGAAAATGTATCCTTCGTCTTACTGTATGAACAAGACGTCCCATTTCCCAGCAGACGTGCCAGCTTTTCGTTGTGTAAAGTGTTTTTGCCAATCGGATGGTAACCTCTTGTCTTCTATTATTATAGATCGGCGTGGCCCTGGAATACAAATTTCCATGTTGTAATAAAATATTAAGGCTGATCTATAATGTATTCTTTGCTTCCTTTTTCTTACTTTTCGTCTTTTTGTGCATTATTTTCTCGGTAATTGTTTCTTGCTTCTTCTGGAGTTGGTTAACTTTTATTTCGCCAATTTTGATAAAACAGTGCATAAACAGGAAGCAAAGAGCATATTGTAGATTAGCTTTTATTGCAACATGTTTACAAGACGCAAAAATATTTTTATTGGAACTGCACTGTAACTCACCATCATTACCATCTACAATAAAAGATTCCTTTCCTTGTGGTTGTCCATTGATCCATTCCGGACCATAATTTTCTTCAGACTCTACATCGTTCTTGGGCATTTCTTTCTTGCTTTTCTTCGAATAAGATTTGATCTTTGGAGTAGATTCAAAACCTTTCAACAAATCTGTCCCTGGATCGTAACAGGGACCATATAGAGTACTATCTATCTCGATCTTGTTCTCCATAGAACCTTCTTCGCTTTCCTTGATGACGGTCTCCTCCTTCTTTGGTACTTTGTCAACGTCGGGTTTAGTACGTCTTCTCGAATTAAACAAATCCCTAACTCTGTGCTTCCGTTTCTTATCTCTTCTTTCTTGTTTGCTGCCGATATAGCTATCTAGTTCGGTTAATGGCTGTATATGTAAAAGAAAGAATTAATAATATAAATATAAATATCAATAAACCGTAACGTAACATAAATCTTATGGAAAATATACGAGTTTCAATTAAAAAATTTCATCTATAACACAGTTCTAAATTTCTTCTGCAGAATCACTTTTTGCACTTTCACAACTTGTTGAGATAATAGTTAATAAATAATACGAGGTGGTACTAAAATCGATATGAAAGCTCCGTTTGGTTCTATGAGTTCAAGAGGGATTTCTTCGAGTGACTTGGAAACCTTGGAAACAACAACATAACCTCAATTTAGGGGTCTGTACCTTGGTCGGATCTGTGGCAATCTTGGTCATTTTCGACGACTTGACGATCTTCGCGTATCCATCGTCGAACAGTACGTTGTACCTGTCTGCGAAAAAAATTTCACTTAGGATCACCCCCAGGCCAGCATCAGGATAGAAAAAAATGATTACGTCTAAGCTCGTCTTGGAGGAGCCAAACGTCAAATCTACGGGAACGCAATCTAGCCTTTTCCGTTCGCGGCTAGGGGGGTTAGGTTAGGCAGCTTACCATTTGTCAAGACCGCGCTCACTTTGGCTGGATATTTTTTGCCGTCCGCCCACGTAGCGAGTACCCGCTCACCCACCGTGAACTCCTTCATCTTCACTTCCCTGCAGGTGCGAAATCCTGGCATTACACGCGCGGAATGGAAAGAGAGCACAGACGAGCGTGGGGTTCAACGAAAAACTACAAGTGGGGGTTGGAGAGGGGGAGAGGAAGGAAAAAATACGAGACTCGCATCGTTGGGGTTTCTCATTTTTTTCCCCCCTCCTCACCCCAAGGAAAACTTCGGCTCAGGTAGTCAAAGCTCGATCGCGACTATGTTAGACTTCCGTTCAGATTTAAAAAACAGATCTAGTGACGTTTTGACTTTTGACAGAAATATTATTATAATACATTTGACATGTGATAGTATAAATATATGAATAAAAAAAAAGAGTAGCAGGATACAACAGCAATTATACAGTTCGTGTCAAGTAATGCACGCGAGACACAAATGCAATGTGTAATTAGTATCGCACCGTAGCAACCTAATCAAAGAAAATATTCCATATTATCCCACATTATCCACAATGATGATATACTTTTATTTGTGTAGCGTAAAAGAATCAAAGCGCCGTTGCACACAGTAGAAAGTGAACATTATTATGTTGTTCAACATCATTTGAATGATGGGCCAATATTTGCAGTCATCCTTGCAAAATCAGTGCAGAGTTGTCAGGTTGAAATTTTTTTCTCCTAAACTTGGGTTTTGTTATTGCAGGATGTTTACTCAAATTTTAAAAATTAAATAAAAAGAATTCCAGAAATTTTATTCAAAATTCTAGGTAAGATCAGAGAATTTTTTAAGTTTTGAAATTTATTTCATTATACTTTTTAATATTCTATAATGATATAAAAAAGCCACTTGTTTTAAAAATTAAAAATAAAATTTTAAAAAATACTAAAATGAAATATGAACTACATTTGGCATGTAACAATTTGCCTGTAATATAAGTATCCAACTTACCAAAAGTACATCATTTGAAAGGTGATTAAATACACAACATCAATTTAGAACAATGTGTATTATTTTCTATTGTCAATAATTTTTTTATATTAATTTGCGAATTGCCCAAGAATGTACGTGGATGTGTATATTTATTACAGCTACATATTTTGCATTATCAAGAAAAAATGATTAAATAATTTTATTAGAAAGAGATAGAATTTAAATTTAAAAGTATAATTTCAAAGGTTTCTTTAAGTACCAATAAAATCCCAAGAAAATCTATGAAGGATAAAAAATAAATTCCTTGAAAATTCCAGATTTTCTCGGTAGTAAATACTTTGTATTATCACGAGGAACTTTTTAGGAGGTTAAAAAGATTTTAGATCTTTATATTCTTCTCTAAAAAGTTTTTTCCTCAACTTTTTATCCTGCCAAAAAATTCTTCATAATAATAAACCCAAATTTGAAGGAAAATCCTGGCAACTCTGAATTTATGTAATTGAAAATTTTTGTATTTAACTCTTGTTAATCGCAGCACATAAACGAGCATGTAAAACAATAATACTGCTACTACTAATATCAAGTACTAGAACTATCTATTCGTCTAGACTATTCGACACAGGTTTTCACTTACGGAGGTGGCGGGATCCAAGCTTGTTCGCTTTAAGAAAAAAACAAAACACAATATGGTTTTAAATAAAATCTTAGGTCTTTAAGAGAAATATAGAGATGAATTAAACGTGAATCTCTCTTTGTAAGTTATTGACGTGTTGTGACAGTGATTCAATGATTAAATTGGAGCGCCCACTTACTTCTGTGGTGTTTGCAATACACGAAGCCTAGAACTGTCCATCGGTATCCATTCGTCAAATCTCGAATTCCATTTGTCAAAGTGTATCAGAACCTCTCTCTCGTCCCAATCTGCTTCCACCACTTTTGCAGAATACCTACGCATAAAATATTAATCAATATGTATTTATTTCATTTAAATTTTTGATTTAAGTAGTTTCAAAATAGAAATATACAAACTATTTAAACTACTATCAAGTAAAATTAAAGTCAACTCAATTTTTAATCTATAATTTGAATTCAAACTCCGATTAAAAAATTTAAAATTTAACAGATTTGAATACGAATCACATATATTAATAATCTTATAAAATCACATTTAAGGTGACTTTATATCCTATAATCAATATTATTTTTGTTACATAGAAATCTTTTTCACTATTTATATATAAATATTCAACATAATAATTATGTTGTTAATCAAAAGTTATATTTCAATAATTCAATTCGATTGGATTCAGGTAAAATTTTATTGTTTGATTCGAATTCGAACAAAGAAATAAAATTTAATTCAATTCGGCATCAAAAAATTTTGATTTGCACATCTTTACTTTTAACATCTTGTTTATATAAGAATGGAAGCGTTTTTATATTACACAATAACTTTTTGCGTTTATCAACATATATTTTTTTTAAATTGAAATTGTATTCGACGATATACTTGCCACTTCTCACTAAAGTCTTTCGCTTCCAATTTGGCACCGGGATAAAATTTCAAGCCACCGCGATTTAAAATTTTTGGCTTCAGCTCTTCCGATTTGTCGAATTCCTTGTTCCCGGTCAGTTTTAATTCTTCCTTCACCATTAGATCTTTGGCATCACTTTTCATCGTTGCTTCCGGTTCGACAATACCAAGTTGCATCGCTACGGTATTCACTTTATTATCCGATATATTTTCGATCGATTTGTCCTTCACGGATATCTTGTCGTCTTCTTTTAGATTAGTCATTTTGCATTCATTATCCGCTATCTCCGAGTTATCAGGGAGGTTTAAGGAGTCTGCCGACGATTCAGGTCTGGAGTAACATGTCTCGCCACAACTATCAGACTTAGGTGTTCTCGCCTCAGATAACAACGGTGAGGCAGAGTGCTCCAAATTCAGTATTTCCGAATTGATCAGATCCAAGTCTTCTTGAGCATAAGATGTAGAAGACTTCACTGACATGATGACAGGATCTGAAAAGGTAGAAAAACGTAATGACAATTGTATATTCTGATAAAAATGGATATAAAATTCAGATGCAATTTTTAGCCGCACTCTACGTATAAAGAGAGAGAAAAAAAGTGAACTAAAATAAAACTAAACCCGATATAATTTTATCTCAAGTTAAAATAAAGTAAAAGCCAATAAATTTATTTTAAGAGGTTGTATATTTTTCCTAGGAAAAGAAAACCTTTTTATTTTCATAAGGGGGGGGNGGGGAAATCTGAATATAAAGTTAAATTGATAAGAAACGCATATCCTAAGAAATTGAATATTTTGTCTTTAATAAGTTTTTTTTTACGAACTTTATATATTTTTTTTAAGTATTGAGATAATATACGAATTAATTTGTAAGTATTCACGTAGACTTTTCAATGTGTTTTTATTTTCTTTATAAGGAAATATAAACTGAGACATTTTAAACATAAAATAATAATTTTCAAACATCGAAAATTTGTTAAAATCCATATTTTTAAAAATATTTTGTTATATAATATATTAATTTAGTAATTAGTTTATAGCTTGCGTCTGGGTTAATTTTACGCCTATGTGAGTACTTACAAGTTAAGAAGTTCGTTTTCTTAAAGGAAATATTTCAGAAAGGTAAAAATAAAGATAAAAAAATATATTTTTTAGTGAATTTCAATTAATAATTTCCTCCAAATTCTAACTTTTATTTTATTTTTGCTTAGGAAAGATCAATTTCAAGTTCGTCAAAGAATTTGTTACTAAAAAGTCATGCAATTCTTTTTTAGTAACATTTTTTAGTAGATTTGAGATTTATATATTACAGTGAAAGTATAAAAGTCATTACATACTTAATAATAAATGCATACATGATTAATCAAGATTTTAAGAAACAAAAATAAAAATAAGCATTTATTACCAGCAAGTGTACACACTTTGTAAAGGCACATTGACTGATATAAATTCTTTGCATATTTCACAAATGATTTATTAATTGAGCTGAGTATTCAACAATGCAAGTACTTCGACAGTTTATTTAACTGAAATAAAGACAGGAAAAGCCTAAAGTTAATAGTACAGGTTATATAATATTACCTTTGATTGTACGATAGCCAAAATATTCTTTACACGAAATTAAACAATTTTTCGAGCATACGGAAAATAAACAAGTATTCTTACTTAGCAAAATATAGTTTTTATTTATTGCAACACGGTAGATTAGAATTGGCACTTTGAAGTGAACGTCGCTCACGAACACTTGCTGTATTCGAATAGCAAGTGCGTACATTCGCCAAAAGTACCGATTATCTCATTGACACTTTAACTTTGACTTTTAATTGGAAAAATAGTACATGCACAAGCCTCCTAAAGTGGGTGTGTACACGATTACTGATTTCATATCTTTCCTGTAACGTAAAGCTCAAAGTAAAATGCCTCACGTCGCGCTGCCAAGTGCCGGTTTGGCGAGTTATCGCCGGCTAACATTCGAACGTCGTCGCGGAGCAGAGCACTCGATCCTATTCTCTCCCGAGCGTCATCGGACGACGATGACACCATCGAAAACGTGCCGTCATCGCGAGAAAAAAAAACCGGACTCGTGGAACTACCGGCATTATGCCGGCGCGATGTGACACGTTTCCTCGGCGAGCTAAAAGCCTGGCGCTCCTATACGCATCGAACACGACGCATCGACGGGGAGAGGAGAGAGGATAGGAGAGAAGGGCGAGGAAGCCAGCGAGAGGAGGACACGCGGATGGAAGGAGTGGCGAGGGAAGGTGAGACGGAGGAGGGGAGAAGAGGAAGAGAGTGGCGGGGAAGGCGGGAGGAGGAGAGTGCGCGCGAGAGAGATACAAAGACGGATGCGCGAGACGCAACTACGTTGCGTTTTACGCCCGACGTGCACTTCGCTCTTGCGGCACCAGGCGAACGGACGTCCCCCCGGTCTCGTCTCTCACACACACACGTACCGGGATGATCGTCATAGTCCGCGAAGACGGTGGGCACGCTGCCCCTCTTGAGCAGGAGCTTGTGACCGCCCCGCGCGGTCTCGTAGTCGGCGCGTTTGAAATGCTTATGGCAGACGACCTGGCCTGGCGTCGGCTTGAAACTCGCCTCGAAGCCATCGCTGGCCAACCACCTG
>QKQZ01050068.1:0-12796 GCA_003595255.1 Solenopsis fugax
CGCTCATCCCGCTCATCCCGCTCATCCCGTGCATCTTAATACCAGCCCGCACCAGCAACCCGGCCAGACGTTGCAGCACGCGCAGCCCCAGATCACCACGGCCCCACAGACGCAGCCGCTCGATCTCGGTGTCGAAAGGTCGGGCTCGCCCAAGAGGAAAGCACCGACGCCATTGTTGTGCGACAACGCCAGTGGCCAGCCGGTGTCGTTAGAAGTCTGTAAAAAGCGAAGGACCGAAGAGCCGCAGCCGTTATCTTTGCAATCCGTCGGGCCACCCGTTCTCTCCAGGGTAAGCGAGCCCAGCCCGCTTATCGCCTCGGCCGCCACGTCCATCACCACGGTTGTCAATACTGCGGCATTGCTGGCGCAGCCGAACAGTCAGGTGACGACGCAGCAGGAGCAGCGCACGGTGACAGCGGTGAGCCCGGCTCCGGGAGCCGCTAGCGGGGACGCGACCTCCATGCGACCCTCTAGCACCGGTAGCGTATGTTCGTTGAATCCGACGTCAGTGAGCGCGGCACCAAGTCCAGCACCTATACCTAGCCCGGCGCCGTCCACGGCGCCTAGTCCAGCACCCAGTGTCCCTGGCACGCCCGTCAAGACCAACTCCAGCAACGCGGATAGCGAGAAGTGCAACAGTCCGGCACCGAGACCGCCCAGCAGCACTAGCTATCCGGTGCACAAACTGAAGAAGGCGTGGCTGCAGAGACACTCGAGGTGCGAGGATGGCACCGAGAACACCACCAGCATGGCCAGCAGCGTTACGTTACCTCTTACCATCACGCGCGAGACATCGTCGTCGAACAGCAAGGACCGCGATAACGGCAACGCGTCGTCGAACTCGAACAACAGCAACGCGTCGACCACCTGTTTGCCTAGCGCGGTCAATTCGATTCACAATATCGGTAGCATGGCTGTGAATAGTATCAGCAAGAGCAAGGTTACTGGCAAGAGCGGCCGAAAACCGGCGAACAAGGAGTCGCTGAACGGTCACGCTACTGATACCAGCAAGACCCCGCAGGAGGACTCGTCTAGCAGCGACCCTGAGAGAAAGTCGCCGCCTAAACGGAAACCACCCAAGGTATCTATCTATACAAATCGCTTACGGTAGCCGTTGCTATCGTAGAGGTCATTTTTTGCAATTTGGAGTGCGTGTGTTGTGCTGGTAGTTTAGTATTCGCTTGCCTAGTTTGTCTAAAGACTATTTTATTTTTCCTCATTGAATAATATGTGATTTTATGAAAAATTTTATACAAATATATAAATTTTTATACTAAACATATAATGATAAAAGGCACGAAAGATAATCATTCAATCTATTAATTATTAGATCTTATTTTCGATTTAAATTTTTGATTTTTAGGCAAAAATATTTGCAGTTATTAATTTTTTTCTTTTTTGAGCAAAGTGAATCTAAATTCGTATTCTTTAATAATATGTTATCTAACAACTCTTATAGCACTATTATAAGAGTTGTTAGATAACATTATTAAAGAATGTTATTAATTATTGTACTATATTCTTTTAATTAAATTAATTATATTTTATTTCCTTGATAATCGTAGATATTATGTTTCAAACGATTACTTCTGAATGTTTTGATACTTTTTGTCTTATAACCAGTAAATAATTATTCATAAACTATTTGAATAAATCGTGAGCGTTAAAAACTTCATTAATCACTCGTTTAATTATATAGTCATTGGAATTGATGAAGTTCTTTATTTTATATCGGTATCGTGCCTCCAGGCAATAAATTTCATAAGAAATCTGTAGAAATAGAAGCATGAATATGCAGTAGATTTGTTTGCTATGCTGTAGTTTTTAACTTGCAAACTGTTGCGAGAGGAAAAACTCTTGATCATCGAAAATATTTGCAGTACGCAAAAAATTTTAATCTTTTCGTTAAGAAAAAAAAGAAAACAGTAACTGAGCTCAAGTGTTTGCTTTTTTCTTATATTATTATCGTTATCATTAGACTGTCGCGATTAAATTTGCGATAAAAATCTTATCTTATGTTAAATCGGATATGTTCGGAACATATTTTTATATTTTAAAGTTAAAATATTTTTAATATTTTAACTTTAAAATATAAAAATTTATTATTAATTAATATATCGTCTAATGAGAGTATACATTTAATGAAATTTTTAATATTTATTAATTAATATATTAACGATCCACATTAGAGAGAAAAAGAGAATAAAAAGTACGATGCAAAAAATTCAGCTAAAAGGAACAGACTTAAAGTCAGGGCGTTGCCCCTCTTTCTTGTCTAACGGACGTTTCTAGACTACTATTCAGTTTAAATCCAGTTTAAATGCCGCGCAAAGGGCGCCATTTTCCTATGCAACGGCGTGCATGAATCACTGGTGTAACGAACGTCGCGCGAGTAACAAGTGTTCGTCACGTATCTCCGTAGACGGTTAATTGACCGGTCATCGGGCGGAATTTGCGGAACGAATGTCGAGTATCTGATACGGATGGCGGAATATTTCGCAATGGATAAATACAGAGCGGTAAATATCTTCGTTTTGTCACGGAATTTTCGTCGCAATCGCAACCTAACCTCCATTTACGCGAGGTGATCGGAAAGCTCGCACAGTAGTTTCGTTTTTACGGCGTTTCTGCGACGCATCGAGTCAAATAATTGCATTTGGTTTGATTTAGCAAAGATTCTTTAGCAGAATATTGAATTATGCTCCGAAAAAAGTAATTATGTTGCATTTGGTACGCGAGATTTCAGCGGCGTCTAAAAGGAGCATTGCAGCAAATTGTTCGTCACGTGTTGGAAAGAGACACTTAAGAACTGTTCCTTCATTTACTATTTAATTTGAAAACGCTTTAAAAGTTTTATAAACATTCGAGAATAAAATCGAAATTGAATTGACGGGAACTGTGAATGAATTCGATGAGTAAGAGCGTAGCGTGAATGTAACTGTGTGTGATATAGTGTAGACATTTATTATTGCGTGATGTAATTTTCAACTTTGCTTAGGTTTAAATAGAGATCGTTAAACTTGATGTGCCAAAATGGTAGCGCTGAAGCAGTAGTGTGGCCAGTTTAGTAGCTTCGGCTGGTAGATGCGGCAAGAGCATGAACTTCCTGACTACTTAATAATCTGTGCCCTGTGGTAGGTAAAACGAAAGAAGGGCGCCGCACGGAGGCAACAAACGGCCGCGGAAGATCAGCGGAGGCGGAAGGAGGACAAGCAGGGCGGCGGCGCTGGCGCGGGCAGTGAGTCCAGCAACGAGAGCGAGGCGGGCTCCGCCAGCGACACTAGCGAACAGTTGAGCTCTATTCAGCCTGCGTCCAGGGTTCGGCATACCACGGCCAATTCCAACAATTCCTCGGGAAACGGTTAGTTGACGTAGCTTCTTGTAAATGGACTTCCCGTCAGGTGAACTTAACTATTCACTTGCAGGGTAAGTGGTCCGTGTTTCATGATCGTACGATTATTCCTCTCTATCTCTAGAGATGTACGAGAACTCGAGAGAATTAACAGCGATTGATAAACGGATTGAGCATCTAGTTCGCGGAATTTCAATTTATTTGATTGGAGAAAAAAAGATTTTAGAAACTCTTGGATCTTTAATGTTTTTTTTTTTTCTCTTTCGAGTTCACCACCTTATTTCAAATTTTGATCTCACGCACTTACCCTGTTCCTAATTATATTATTACACTGAGACGCACATATACATTATACTTTTGAGCTATATACATGATGACAAATGAAATAAGTGATAATATCGTGATTATGAGCTTTTTAACGCTGAATAGATCTAATAATGAAAGTTGTACGCAAATTCAAGATAATAATAGACTTTCTGATGAAGCGAGATATATGATTTGTGTAGGAGGTAACAAGGAACCTAGGAAACGTGGTAGGAGACCAAAGACTACGAAGAGCAACGAAATGGGAGGCGAGGACCAGCAACCCCGTCAGAAGAAGGAACGTAGAGATGACAGCACAAGCGGTGGTAACAGTGGCCCGGGCGGAAGCGGCGGACGAGGTGATCCCTTTCGTAAGCCGCCGATATCGCAACTGAAGAAAACCGGCGAAAGCTGGCTGCAGGATGGCGCCTGTTTCGAAGTGGCTTCGAAGTTGGCCAAGTGCCGCGAGTGCCGATGGACGCCGCACCAGCGCTCCAAGAACCTTCCCCAGAATATCTTCTGCAGATTCTACGCGTTTCGCAGACTGCGTTATACCAAAAACGGACAATTGGCCATAGCGGGATTCAGTGACCCACACAAGGACGCATCCGAGGTAAATTATAAAGATCAATACGCTTACGTTCGTCGTAATAGTTGCGTCACAATTATGAACAGTTAAACTAAAACGAATAAGTAGTTTTACAATTTTGATTCGAGATGCATGCTCTCACATGAGAACTGTCGTTACAGGATGATCTTCGATTATGGTTACCAGGAAAAGATAATCAAGAGACAACAGGAAAGGATGACAAGTCCGAGAAAAATGAGAAGGACAAAGGAGATCGAGAGGACCTAGACTTAGAAACGGCTCATCGGCTGCTTCGGCAGGTTGGCGATCAATTCTGTGATCTTTTACACCAAGAGAAGGACGCCCTCCAAGAACATATGGCTGAAGGTAAAATTTGGTTCATTTTTACAATATATTTGTTGGGAGAGCTGATCCCCCCATATTTTTCGTATTAATCAACGCACATATATCATACGCACAATTAAAATAAACAAATATGTGACGCATGCATTAATAAGACTTTCATTAAATTTAACATTGTCATCAATATTAAACTAATTTTAATATATTTCATTTTTTATATATTATTTGCACAGATTTGTTTTCCTTGTACAGTATAATGCACAAAAGATAGCTTAAATGATATCAAATTCAATTTATAATTTTGCAAAAGTGTAACTCGTTTAAATATCAGGCTGCATGGTCGCTTGCGTGATTTTTTTTTGTTCGCATGTTTTAACGCTTTGCGCATCGATTATATTACCTTTTGACAGCGAGTTCGGGGGTTGTAGACGGAACAGTAGCGTGGAAACGAGTGATCCAGGGTGTTCGAGAAATGTGCGACGTGTGCGAGACTACCTTGTTTAATTATCATTGGGCTTGTGGCAAATGCGGATTCGTCGTGTGCATCGATTGTTATAAGGTAAGTTACATTAAATATATATATATTTTTTTCCAGTTAAACGCTGGAAATTATATGATAACAATTTAAGTAATATTATATGATTAAAAAAATTTATTACGAGCTTTTTAATTCTGACATTAATACATGTTGACATAATTATATGTATGACATTAACACAATTTATTATCGTTTATTCCTTTTTTCAAGGAGACAATTTATTAATAAAATCGTATTAATATTTAGGGACGTAAAAATGGAACGGTCAAAATCTGGGGTGAAAGTGGAAAGGACAGGGACGACTTTTCGTGGCTTCTATGCACGAATAGACAAGTACACGAACCAGAACGACTCATGCTCACGCAGATCATCGCCGGTGACAGTCTTTTGCGACTGGGCCAGCGTCTGCACGAATGTCGTGCGGAGTGGGGAATCCCGCAACACTGTGCTTGCTCTCTCGTAGCTACGTCGCAACCAAACGAGATCCTTCGAAATCTGATCAAAGGCGATTCTGTACCCATTCTTAACGGAAACGTAAAACAGGAAATAAAAGAGGAAAAGAAACTAAACGAATCTAACGGCGCATCGGAGAGCAAGACCAACGGCGAAGACAAAAACTCGCCGCTGAACTGGCTAGCGGATGTGGCGCTGCAGAATCAGGACAAGAACGAGAGCGGTTCAAGCTCTGACTCGGACGACGATCGCGAGGGTAATTACTCGACGTTGCGGGAATTGCTGATAAGGCCGTCGCACAAATCAAATGGTAGCGGTGGATCTAGATCGAATTCGCCTACAAACAATTCAGGTAGTGGTGTGAACAACGCTACACAGAACAATGTCGCCAAGTCTGGCAAAAAATCGAAGATGGATACGCTCGATGAGGTAATATCTAGCGTGATTGAGCATAGTGTGAAAAAAGAAAAGGACAGCGGCCTGGATGACGAAAAGCCACGGGAATTGAAACATTTCGTGCGACGCTACAAGTGGACGCAGCGCGGCCGCGAGCCGTTACCGATCAGAATTATGACGGGAACAGAGAGCCAGAGTCTTTATCCGGACGTACCACACTCTTGGCTCTGTGATGGCAAGCTGCTGAGATTAAGCGATCCAAATAATCCAAACAACTACAGAATATTCCAAGATCAGTGGAAGCGGGGGCAGCCGGTGATCGTGTCGGACGTCTCCAAGGCGCTGGACATGAATCTCTGGCATCCCGACTCGTTTGCTCGCGATTTTGGCGACGAGAAGAACGATCTCGTTAACTGTATGACCGGCAATCTGGTGCCGAATCAGCCGATGCGCAAGTTCTGGGAAGGATTTGAGTACTATTCCAAGCGGCTCAAGGACGAGCGAGGAAATCCCATGTTGCTGAAACTGAAGGACTGGCCGCCCGGTGAAGACTTTGCCGAGTTGCTACCATCGAGATTTACGGATCTGATGAAAGTTCTTCCATTGTCCGAGTACACGCATAGAAATGGCAGACTGAATCTGGCAAGTCGTCTGCCTAATTGCTTCGTGAGACCGGATTTGGGCCCGAAAATGTATAACGCCTACGGTTCCGCTCTTCATTCCAACAAAGGCACGACTAATCTTCATCTTGATATCTCGGACGCCGTGAACGTTATGGTATATGTAGGAATGCCAAAGGATGTTAATAACGAGGAAAATCTCAAAGGTACGTCTTTATGTCAAGCCTTCACGCGTAACTCGGATTGTATTCGTTTATGTCACCAACATTTTTGTCAAAGTAGTAATTGATTCTTCAGACATTAATAATCAAAAAATTTACAGCTAAGACAGAGGCGCTGAGAGCGATAGACGAAGCAGGCTGTGATATTCTGACGCGTCGGCGCGCTCGCGACGAGAAGGAGAGACCTGGTGCCCTGTGGCACATTTATGCAGCACGTGACGCAGACAAAATTCGAGATCTTCTAAATGCCGTTGCCTTAGAACGCGGAGCTCGTTTGGAACCTCATCATGATCCCATACACGACCAGAGTTGTTACTTGGATGGACCATTGCGGGAACGATTGTATCGAGAATATGGTGTCGAAGGGTAAACGTCACTTTTTATAAAAAATACATGCTTCAAATAATTCTTCAAAAAATTACTTGAGAGAGACAACTTGCTCGCTTGTAGCAACTTTAATAAAATAATGTTTAATTCAACGATATCTTATTGCAGATACGCCATCGTCCAGTGTCTAGGCGATGCAGTATTCGTGCCAGCTGGCGCGCCGCATCAGGTCCGCAATCTCCAAAATTGTATAAAGGTAGCCGAGGACTTTGTGTCGCCAGAGAACGTTTCGCATTGTTTCCATTTGACCCAGGAATTCCGCGCACTATCCGACACCCATACCAATCATGAGGACAAACTCCAGATCAAGAACATTATTTACCACGCCGTAAAAGACTCTTTGACCGTTCTGGCCAACGTTAAGGAGGACACTCTCGCCAAGCTCGCCAAGGCTAACAATGATACGAAAGTGAAGGAGGAGACTTAGCCCTAGGTTCTCTCTGTGCGGTCGTAAGACCGATTGCTAATCGCCTTGACTGGATCTCGTCTGTGCGAGATCAACTAGTAGTCAGCGCTCCCGAATACAACGAGGCTGACGTGACCCGGAAGAATCTGCAGAAGACTGCCCTTGCCGCAAAAAGACCGTAGCGAAGGTGCGAGAATTTGTTGTGATATTTGTGAAGAATTAAATGATTTTAATCGTGAAGGATTTGATTTACTGATATTGGCTGAGCCAATGAACATTAGTTATACATTGTTTCAATCGAATTTCCTTATATACAATTCTTTTCTGCTCTCCCGTTTTTCCCCGAGATAAGGTGCCCGCGGACATGAAGTCCGATGAGCTCTATTACGAGTGAAAAGAAAATTGTAGCTCGGATCGCGCATAGATAAAACGCCGCGTCCATTACTATTGTGATACCAGAAGGACTTTGGATCGTATACATTATTTGTAATTAATTATATCGTGCCTGTATCCAATACATACACTCATTCACATGTACACACATGTACACACTTGTCTATATTATATAAATGTAGATAATTGAAATATTATGTAATAATTTTTGCTAGCAACTACCAGAGAGAGAGAGAGAGAAAGGGAGAGAAAAGGGGGTTCATCTAGAGAAGTACCTTTGTGCAATTAGGTGTGACTATAAATTATTATAGCGATGGATCAGCGATAACTGCGGATCCATTTAATCGTCTGCTCTGATGATCTGGTGCTTTTTGGTATTTGATCAAAACCCCGGCTAGAGATAGCCGATACGTATATTCGCGTTCATGTCTTCTATGTTTCACGCGACAAAGGCGTAAAGAATAAAAAACACTGCCTAAATAATCGGTTCGACGACAATGGAAGAAACTTTCTCGCATTTCTTTTTTTGTTTAAGCAAATATTTTTATATTGTTCGTAGAACGAGACATTCTTGTATGTATCTCGATGCATTGTGTTTTTATGGCGACGTATGTATCGGTTATGTGAGCGGCGGGGTGCTACAAGTTTTGTATGTCACTTCGAGTGTTAAGGCATCAGAACAAAAAAGTAAAAAAAAAAAAAACAACTCTTGTCCGATATTAACTTTTCAAGATGTAACGGTGGATGTGAAACACCGTTGAATTGAACGTTTCATTGTTGTCGTAACCCAGTAACTACCCGGCGTGTAACGGACGGGAAATAACTAATAAGATGAATATATGTTATTTTTGTCAAAGCATATACAAACCGTCTATGTCGGACGATAAAAACGAAAAGACAGCGATATTGTAAACGAGATGCTGAGACGTTCTAAATGAATAATAAAATTATTTGCAGTAACATTTAAAGGTAAAAGGGAAGAGAAAAAAAAGGATAACGACTTTCGAAGTGCCAATGTTGAATTATGTGGGACGTTATGTATTGTATTGCGCGTTGTATTCGTGTATGCGTAAGTAAGAAAGAGAAAGGAAGGAAGGAGGGGAAGAGAACTAATTAGTCACGCAGAATTCGCAGAGATGACAGGGCCGAGTTCCTATCATTTCGTGACAGTTCGTGCGAATGACGAGGTCCCCCGCTATTCGCACTGTCACTAACGATTCGAAAACTGCTGGTCGCTTCCGTTTCTTTTTTCTCTTTGCGCTGAAATCCGTTTGCTGGACGTTACATAAGCGAATATGTATATGAGAACTTTCTGATATCTCTATGTTCATTTGTAACGTGCGACATTGCAAGACGCAGCAGCTCTCGAATCGAACGTAACGTCGTTACGCGCCATTGTCGTGCCGGCTGATTGTCAGTTAATTACCGACGAATAATCTTGACACAGACATGTAAAGAAAAAGGAAAGAGTGAACGTAAGAGAAAAAGAATAAAAAAATCATTGACATCCTGGAATCCGCAATTTCTTTGATCTCAACATTCGTCTAGCATACAACGACTTGATTAATATTTAACGAGTAAATTTTTAAAATATCTTAGTGTTGATAGATAACGATTGTGGGAATTATATTAAGCTACAAACAAGCAAAAGTACTAACTCCACCAACGGCGGTGTTGTATAAAGTTCTAGGAAGACGTATTTCTGTGTATTATTGCTGCAAAACAAGACGCTATTGTTTGTCCTCTTGCTACGTGTATGTACATACATTTATATACATCCGTATATGTATACAGATATAAATACGAAGGCGAGAAGAGTGTCTAGGACTCGTAACGATAGGGAGGTACGCAAACCTTTACGAAACACGAGGAGGTACACCTTACACGCGTAGGTAGATAGTTTATTATACCATTATTATAATTATTATATATTATCATTATTACGTTTAATTATTACGGAAAATACGATATTTAAATGTTGCTGAATATGAGACCGACAAACATGAACGCGCGTGAATGTAAATGGTTAAAGGGGAGGGGGAAAGCAAGAAAGAATATTGGAAGAGTAACGAGTAGACAAACGAGGAAGCGAGCGATAGAAAGAGTATGCGTGGACGAAAGAGAGATAGAGTGAGTAAAGGTTGATTGATTGTATGTGCGTGTGCTTGGTGGCGATCCAGTGAAAATGTGACAGAATGAGAGAACGAAGGGCCGTGTATTGGGGGCGGAGTGGAATGTGGACGGTATCTAAAACAATGTACAGACCTACGACCTCCCGCAAGATGTGTGTATATCCACTCTCCGAGGGAAAGAAAAAAAAAGAGTCCCGCGCTACCCACCCCTTTCCTCCCCCTCTGCGTCCCCTTCTGCAACCACCGGCCGCCCCCAGTCATAGCAGTTATGAACCGCGGGCCGGCAGGTCTGAGTATAATTTTTTGTACTGTGTAAATGTAAGAACCATACGTTTGAATAAGAAAAAAAAATGTTTATATTACGAAACGCCGACGTTTGGATCATTGCGTCTCTCATCCCCCTCTCTACTTCCTGCGAGAATCCTTTCGAAGCGACTTAAGATTTCTATCGAAATGTACGAATTTGACGATTTTTTTTTAGATTTTTAATCAAACGACTCTAGCCCGCAAATTACAACTCCGAAATTTGGAATTGAGATTGAAAGTTAAAGAAAATCCGTTCAAAACTGATCAAGCAGTTATTTGTTTATTCTCAAAGATTTTGGATTCGTCCACATTTCTAATTCTTTTGTCTACTGCTTTTAACTGAGAAAAAAATGATTGCAATTATCATAATTTAACTATCCATAGTGATTTTCGACACCAACTATATAAATGATTAGTTATTACTGCAAAAATATTAAACGAATGTTAAAAAAATAGTTATGTTTACTACAACTGTGATTACATTTACTATAAAAACATTTATTTTACCATCCATATCTGGACATTTACTGTTAAAATATTTAAAGATATTACCTTTACTATAGTAATATTTGAGACTATTATAATTTATAGTAAATTTTTTTCATAGTTGGTAAAACTATAAATTTGATTTTCTCATTTATCAAAAATGTATATTTTTTCAATATTAATTGTCGATAAACGCGTTTTTCTTGTTAAAGAAAGTGCAGTCATTTTATTACAATTGTTTCAATGCGATAAGTATGTTTATTTCATTGAACGCAAGTGGAATCCAATTTAAATTTTGTAGATAAAATATAACAATACATTATTATACTCGAGCGGAAAATGGGCGTCTCGATGTCTTGAGATGGATCGATGCCAAATTATCAACAGGTAATGTATATCGAATACTGACTTACATTTATATTAATTTTGTACTTATATTGTTTGATACTACATAATAATTATAAATATGATTATATAATACTATTTACCGATTACTAGGCAATATCTTTATCTTTAGATATTTTTTTAAATAGTTCTCTTTTGAACTTCTCTTTACTAATCATGATGATCACGTGACACTTCCGCTTTTCTTCGCGCTTTATCGAGTGTCACGCTCATTTGATGCAAAATAATTCACGCGTATCGGAAAGATAGCGCCGGTTATCGCGAGTTAAAAATAATCTTATCGATAACGAAAATCCAACGATTATTCATTAACAGAAAAAAGAAAAAAAAAAAATTGTTGCGAGCAACGATCGAGCCCGCCTCGTGCATGCGCGCTCGCCTCAAGATGGCGGTGCGATCGCCGAGGGGAAGAGACGATCGAGCCGAGCCGAGGCTCGCNCACAATCGCGTTTCGAGTGCGTGCGGAGCCGTGGAGAACAATGGTCGCGCGCCGGGGTGATTTACCGTTTCTCGCTGTCGTTACCATCGTCGTCGCTGTCGCCGTCGCCGTCGCCGAGGGCGGCCACGCTCTGTAAGGAATAGCGCGTCGAGCGCGCGCAGGAACAGCGCGGGGCACAGGGAGAGAGGAAGGATTGGTATTCGCGGACGCGTGGAGACGCAACAGAATGTTCGGTCCTCTTGCGGACGTAAGCGCGCGGCACCGGGACTGGATGTAATACCCGAGAGTTACTCCGCGCGTTCCTCTTCGCTTCTGCGGTACACGCCTCCTCCTCCACGGGCATGTCAGCGCGCTGAGCCAAAATGGCAGCCACGTTAACCGCCGAGCAGGAGCAAGTGAGTAAAAACGTCCCGAACGCACGTCGTGCGTCCCCTGTCTTTCTCTCCGCAGGTGTGTTCTCCGCGATCGAACGTGGCACATTGGGCCCGCGCGCCGCCGCCATCGCCATCATCATCATCATCATCATTATTATCACCATCATCATCATCATCATTATCATCATCATCATCATCATCATCATCATCATCAGCATCCATCGTCGCTATCGCTGTCGCCGGGCCTCGCCTCGAAAGGGAAAGATCGCCGGATCGTGAATCGCGAATGGCTCTCGGCCTTCGCTTCATATTCAAGGACTCTGACTCCCATGCCCCTTCGTCGGCGCGAAAATGAATTTCACGCCTCTCGTGGAAACGGTCCGAGAAAAGATCGGGAATCGGTCAATCGTCGATTCGTACCGGAGTTGTGGAAGAGAACTCGTCATTGTCGTCATCATCATCATCATCATCAACGTTGTCGTCGTCGTCGGGCGCGTTCGCGAGAAATGTAAACATCATTTGCGTCCGTTCGCCCGTCGCTATCTCGCGTTTGTATGTCGGCAGCGCGCGATAGCGATCGTAAACACGCCGCGGAAATCGCCGTCTCTTCGGACGTGGACGGCGCGCGGAGCTACTTCCTCATTGTTTCTATAA
>QKQZ01050069.1:0-25350 GCA_003595255.1 Solenopsis fugax
ACGTGTCTCGTCGCGCAATGCGACGCGCGTAATGCCAGGCCGACGCGAATTACGCGTGTACATACATACACACGCCGTCGCTAAGGCGGCGCAACGCCGCGCCGTCTCGCCGCTTGGTCTGACCGTCGCCGGTTACCCTGGTGATTACTCGCGATTAGATTACCGCGAACTCGGTGAGGCGTCGATCGTTGGTTGCGTGGACGAGCATTATCTAACAAGAAGCTAGCAACCGGCTTACGACATCTCGCAAGAACGTTTATTACCTTNNNNAAGAACGTTTATTACCTTTGTACGCATCGCCGTTTAATGGCACCTTTCAAATGAGGCATGGTAACACGAGCTAATATGGTGTAATTCTATTTCGTTTCTGATTTATTTATCTAATTCTTTACGTTAAATTTTATTTTATATGTTTTAATTTTAATTTTATATTTTATATATTTATTTATTTAATTCTTTACAATATTGAGAGGAGGGGAGGAGAGGTTCATTACCACTGATATTGGAATATCATTGCCACAACAGGTGCTTGTTAGCATCATCATTATTAAATAATCATTATTAAATTGATTATCAATTTAATATTTTCACACAACTTGTTTATATTTTTGTTCAACTTAGAACTGTGCTTAAGAAGATTGAAAATTTGGCACGCAAGTTGAAGATTATACTATAAAATCGTTAAAACTTTAAATCATTTTAAAACTTCTTTTTATTACAATGACAAATACGGAGCTGTTGTGAAAATAAAATAGTACATAGTGCATAATATGTACATATAATATATAGTATTTTATTATCGCAATAATAAACACAAACATGTTATGAAAATAACACTATGTACATAATATATATTAACAATAAGTATTAGTTTCACAACAGCTTTGTGCTTATTATTGTAATAAAAAGAAGTTTTAAAATAACTTAAAGTTTTAACAATTTTGTAGTATAATCTTTTACAATTACAATTTGGATCTAAAGACTAAACCTAATTTAAAATATGTAGAAATACATTTAATATTGTTATTATGACTTTAAAGTTTAGCTGGAGCTTAATATAAAAATAAAATCACATAAGAAATATCAACACTAATTGTAAGATTCAGCTATGACTGAATAAGACACATCTTTAATAAGTAGTGTTTTCACATATCAGTCTATGCTGTCTTATTATTATTTATTTATTTATTTATATATCAGAGATCCCCCAGATTATTTTTGATGGAGACCCATTTTAAAAACTTGTCAGATTTTCGCGGTCCGGTAAACTTTAATAATGACTCAAGATCAAGCCCCATTGCACATGTTTCTACACTAATTAAAAAAACATGATTTTTTTTTCTTTTTATTTTACTTATTTATTTCCGTGTTTATGTTAAATGTGAGAAATGACAGATCGTTAAGGTTGATTTCTTATGTTATTTACCGCTCGCCCAAAATAGAATTATTTTTTCTGTTCGTTACTATCTCGAGGTCCGTAAAAAATGTGTCTGCGGTTCGGTGCGAACCGCGGTTTGACATTTAATGACCCTTGATCTATATAATCATTATTAAGATCACAAAATTATTCTAGTATATGATACGTCAAAATTAACCGTGTCATTTCTTTGACTTTTGTATCTAAGAGGTTTATTTAAAAAAATATATTTATATTATATAATATTTATATAATATTTATAAATATGTATAAATAATATTTAGTTAATATAATATTAATAATAATAAAATTAATAAAATATACATATACATATACATGTATATTTTATTATTATATTAACTAAATATAAATTGGTGCTCTTTTGTGCCATATAGTTTATTGAAATGATATGAGAAAGCATAGCACAGTCGTAATACATGTTGTAGTTTGAGAGCACAGCGTAATCGTACAGTTTTCCTTAAACTTAAACGGCTGTCTAGGATGCGTCTTTAGGATGCTCCTACGTGTGGTCGGTGGCGCCCAGGATATGACGTCAACATGCGTGTCGTCTCCGAAGATGCGTGCGATACACGCGGCTTGTTTTTACCGTCGATCGTGAGCTCGCGCGACTCCTGAAGATTCTACGTGATGAGCATCGAAGATGTTTCACGAAAATGAGAAGTCACACGTGAGTCGTTTCCAAGGCTCTCTGAGAGTACTAGTCCGACAACAAGCGGTACATTAATCTGCGATGGCAATATGAAATACCTTCCTCCGATTTAAATTCCGTAATGTAAAAAAGATCCAATCTTACTAATCTAGACCGATTCACAGAAGAGTGAAAGAATTCTACGTAGCGATACGACATTTGCGATATTGATCGGCTCACGCATATCGGGGGATAGGTTTTTCTCGGATTTAAATCGATTTATTCCACGAACTAGATGTCTAAGATGACCGAGGGCTCGACCGCATAGATATGCATTTTGATTTATTTCACATACGAGCCTTCACTGACTCACTCGAGTGTGACTCATGCGCGCCAGTCGTTCAGTATCGCGAGAGAGTCGGCGACTCGTAAGCCCGCGTTCATATCCACCGGCTATCCACGTGCACCGTCAACATGACGAGAGTGTTGGATAAGGATGCCCTCGCGAGTGCACGGGCTGACTAATTTCACGATATCGCCCTACTAATGCTACGTAACGTCGTTACCGTCACGTGAGAAGTACGACGTGCACGGAACCGTTCAAGGTGAAACGCTGTAGAACGTTCCTCGTTAAAAGCTCCTTTCTTTTAACTGCGATCCAGTTGCGATAAATCACATTGTAATTTAAAAATACAAAAGAAAACGTGTGAACTATATTATATTATAATCTATTGAACCTATCGAAATTAAGTGCGAGGATTTCCGTTATCTAATCTGTCAGCGTGTAACAAACAAGATAAGAATGCACTGCAAATTCATTATTTTCTTCCTGATACAATACGATACTATTGTATATCTTAGATAGATTAGTCACGCGGCGAGAAACTTCTAGAATAATTCCTTTAATGCGTTCTTGTTAATATTAAAATTAATAACAACCATGGACAGAACGTCTCAATTTTACTATAATTTTAAATTTTCCGAGCGATGTAAAAATGATTTTTCTATAACAAAAATGTAATTGAAAGGTTTCCTACAAAACTGAAGTTTATTTTTTTTTTATCTGGGTTATGATGCCAAATCTCTATCGATGGCATCGTGAGTAATTTTGTTCTGACAAAAATCAAACGGGAAATATAAATATAAATGGATAGTAAATATAAAATGGCAAGAACCAACTTCAAAAGTTTTTCATTTATTTTTTTTAATGAATTCCTTAACATATTAATCCTAAAGTCTAAATCTTTGTTCTTACATATTATATTTCCAGAGAAAAATTACTATATGTATATAAAGAGAAATATAGAAAAATGTTTTTTTTTTTATTAAGCTAATATGTAAAATTTTGTAAATAAAAAAATGAAAAATTATTGCTTTATATTTTAAATAATGTTTCTTTTTTACTTTTTATTATTATTAATACTAATATTATAAAAAAAGTGAATGTAAAATATTCTGGAATAAATTAGGATTAATAAAATTCCCGCAAGAACCAAAAAAGTTCAGATGTTTTTTATTTCTTTCTTTTTAATGGCTTCTTCAAATCTTAATTAAAACAAATAACTTTGTTTTTATATCTATTAAATATTCGGAAAAAATAATCATATTTATATAATGAAGATGAGAGGCTTTTTGTTTCCTGAAAATTTAACTTTTTGGACTTGTTTGGTTTTTGTAGGAAACCTTCAATTAATTAGTCATTAAAGCGAAAGAATTAAGTAATTGGAATTAATTAAATAATTATGTAAATGGAATACAGTGTGATGATTTTTTATTCGCTCGATGAATTTCGAACTACTACTTTGAATAGCCCGAGAAAGAGCAGTCTGCCGAGAAAATCCTTCGGAGTCCCGCGTGGAAATAAAACCGAGTGAGATGACTAGTGATCCGGGTACCCGCAGCGAAGACTATCGGGATCGAGTCTCTTGACCGCGTACAGAAACGCGATCCAAGCTACGGGTACTCGGAGGCCTTCGAGAGCCGGGAAAGGAAAGCAATATATACGCTCCCGAGCATCCCTAGAACTGCGGATCCTTGGATCGAAAACTTTAAAGCCTTGCCTCCGCAAGTGACGCGTTAGTTGCGGATTCCTAAAGCGATTTAAAAAATTCTCTTGTCGCAAAAGAACCTTAAAGAGGACAGGTTTGTATGACAGAATTAAAGATGAAATTTGCGAATTTCAGGGAAAGGAATAAATAGACGCAGTTCTCTGTCTCCATTTAGATATTATTTACTATTTATACTACTATATTTGTAGAATATTAATTTATAATACAAAATTGATTAAAAATATAGGATTTCTCTGTCATTGAAAACAGATCCAAAATAGTTTTGCTAAAACTATATTTTTCAATTAACTTCTAATGAACTTTCTTTTAACGAAACTTTTTCTTTTAACGAAATTCGAGTCCAAGTTTCTCAGATATAATACGATTGATGAGCTTGTTGAAAAATTATTTAAAGAATTAATCCCAAGATAATTTTTGATAGATCTGCAAAATAATCTGCACGAGACCGCGCGTTATATAATTAATTAAAATAGCTGGCTCGATTCCACGCGGGGCTACGAACTGCTGGTTTATCGAGGCACTCTTCGATCACCAGTGAAGGAGTAGATAAGGAGGACAAGCTGAATCGCACCATGGTGGCCGACTCGAGGGGGGACGAAGGGAGATAAAGCGAGAGGGACGTGAGCGGTTTAAAGGAAGAACGATAGACGGCAGTCGCGTGGAACTCGCGAGGTTCCGTGTTCGTACATTAAACCCGTACGTAGCATACTAATGGCAATTTCGCCGAGGCCCTTAGCCCATACGCAGGACTAATATTTATTAAGGGGGGGAGGCCCTCTCTCGCGCGTCGATTCCGAATGCACGGGACGTAAGACGCGCGTGGGTCGTCGTCTTGGTCGCGTGGTGCAACCTCTTAACTACTTGCTCATTGTACTCATCTCGCATTACCTTTCTCCCGCTTAACATTCAGGAGTAATAATGACTACGATTAACATTCCAAGTTAAAATTCTGTGTACGCCATTTTCGATCGTTACGAAGTCACGAGGTTTTCCTTCGAGTCTTTAGAGAAGAAACTGAGGCAAGCTGCCACACGTTAAATGAAAATAATAATCAAACATAAAGATGAAAGAGTCAATATATCGGTCTTACAGTGATCTGCGATGTATCTTCGTGGCTAATAATAATTTTTGTGTGAAATTTTCCACGCGAACTGTGCGTTGCGCATATTCGTTGGTCTCGAAAAACAGTTCTTAACCGAAGCCGGAATACGTAATATCATAAATTAAATTGACGAGCAATTTAATAATTCTGAAGTTCATGAACGTCTTAAAAAGATGTAATGTATTGCAAAATACCATAATCATTTAAATCTGGATCTTTCTACATTTCATGCGGGCATCTTCAATTATTGTTGAAAATAATTTTAATTATAAAGATACGATTAGATATGTTATTAATAAAATATTAATTTATAAATTCCAAGTCACGTACGTGTCCAGTAAAACAGTTTTTTTTTTTTTCAAATTTACCAAACATTGCGTAATTTCGTAATTGCGCACACCATATTCAGTTGTTGTGAAGTCAGGAGATTTTTCTTCGAGCTTTAGAGAAGAAACTGAGACAAGCTGACACATTAAATGGAAATAATAGTACTAATTATAAAAATATGATAAGATAAAAGTAATCGATAAAGTATTGATTTATAAATTCTGAATCATTAGTGTCCCTTTTACTTTTCTTTTTTTTTTGCAAATTAACTAACGTTAGGTAATTCCATAATTGTGCGCACCATATTCAATTGTTACAAAGTCAGAAGATTTTTCTTTGAATTTTAGAGAAGAAATTGAGACAAGCTGACGCGTCAAATGGAAATAATAGTACTAATTATAAAGATACGATAAGATAAGAGTAATCGATAAAGTATTGACTTGTAAATTCTGAGTCACCGGTAGCGCGTGTCCTCCTTTCTTTTTTTTCCTTTTTGCGAATTTACGAAACGTAACATAATATCGTAATTGCTCGAAATTGCGTCTCGTGTTTGAGCAACATTTCGAAAATTGCTCCGAGAAAGAAAAAAAAAACGAGATCCCGAAATGATGGCGTAAAGTTGACGGGATATCCTGTCTAGCCTCGTCCATTTGCGTCGGAGGAAACGTAAGGTCAACATATTCGGGTTTTATCTGCACGGGATGTATATCATTTTGGGTAGTAAGGCGACGCGCGCACGAGAAGAGGAGCCGAAAGAGGAAGTAGCGGGAAAGAGAAATATACGGGAGACGGGTGAAAGCCAGAAACGTGCTGCCACGAAATAACAGACGTAGCGTGTCGCTACCCACCGTGACACGGCATCATGCACTGCATTTCGTGAATTTTCACATCCGGCGCATTGTGCGAAACGGCATACCGTGGCGCGATGCATCGCCCGGGCCCTTAAATTGCCTGCGGAAGTCGCGGCACCGAATCCGCCATCGATTATTTCGCTCTCGCGCTCCTGCGGCCCCCTTACGGGCTTACATTCCGGAAACATTAATATAAATTTATTCGGCAATCAAAAGTGACGATAAAAAAAGAGCGTTATCAATATTATTTTTTTTAATAATATTATATAGAATATCAGATTAATATTTCAGCGTTCATCTTTTTGATTAAAATTTTTTTCTCAATTTTCTCTTTAACAAAATAATTAAATATTATTAAGCCCTGATTTGCGACGATTACATTTCATGATATACTGACAATTTTATGAGTAAAGGAAATCTGCTATGTTTTGCCATCTGCTGAGCTTCGATTCAACCTCGTGTGACAACAGCAAATGATATCGTTATTTTATATAAGTCAACGATAGATATAAAATGAATTATATGCTTTTTGATATATTCCTTGCAATTTTATAAAAGTTATTTATGAATTATAATATTATTACACAGATATTTAAATCAATTAAATTTTTTTTTCCAGGCAATCGTCAGAAGATAATTCATGGTTCGCATTTTATCCTTTGATGGTCGAACAGGTAATTCTTTGAACCTTTCCATTCAATAAAGAATTATTTACATTCTTTAAATTTGTTTTGTGGTACAAAATCTATTTGTAATTTTGCACTGCAGTGTTTCTCAATTTTATGAGTGCACTTGCATTAAAAATTTACGGTGGAATCGAGAATTAAGAACAATGTTTGTAAGATAACACGTGTAACGGAATCATTTTATCGTATGTCGGCTGACTAATAAAATTGTTACATTAATGTTATTGCTTAACAATATTGCTTGGAGATATCTTTATAATTAAATTAAATTGAACTATCATCTCTATTAAATCTTGGATCTAATTATGCTTAAATTACGAAACACCAGTAATTTAATTCGATAAACCAATTAATCTTTTCAAAAGAATTGATACAAGCTGCAAGTAATCACGTTGCATACGTGAAAAATTGGTTGTCAACTCCCAGGCAGTCTCTAGGAAATCGAGATACCAAAAACAAGAGAATTATAGATTGATTATACTTGCTTCATTTATTTATTATAAATTATCGATTGTGTTTGCTAAGTTTGCTTTATGTATTTATTTTTTTTATTTATATTTATATTTTTTTCATCCGTCAATTTAATAGAAAATATAAACTTACATACAAAGGCTACTCTTTTCTTGTAACAAAAGCATGGATAATTTTTCCTTTTACAAACATTTATCAAGTTCCACAAACTTAATAATGTGAACTTTAATGCTTCGAGAAATACCATCTGCGATCTTTAAATTTCGAATGGCAATCGTCTTGAAATAAGATCATTTCAGCTTTTCCATACGAACTGCGTATATATATGTATACATATATACGTAGTGTAATATTGTAAATCCCTCTATTAAATAAAGACCGGAGCGAAACTAGGAGAAATGAAAAGGGGACAGCAACTCTTCTTAGAATGCAAATTGCGAGTCGAATGTAATTTATGAAAAATCCGTGGGTTGGGTCAAAACGAAATTGCTGTTGGCCACACGACCCATTTTACTGCTTCCTCCCAACGAACCATTTAACGTGGCAGATAGAACGATCTCGTTGAATTAAATTGCTAAGCTGTAAACGGATAGTGCAAGCTTGTTTTTTAATGAACTCGTGGCGCACTTTTTTCTGCCCAAGCGAAAATACTTCCAAGATTTACCAACTGTATCTAAAAGTAAGGATAAAAATAGAAACTCGAAAAGCGTATACAGATTCTATATAGTAATCGCATCCGCTCTCGGATGCACTTATCCACTTCTCGACACTTCGGAAGGATTCGGTCCACTTCAAACTCTATAGGTTCCACCTCTGACAGCTTAACGACAAAGTCGTCTCATATAAATTATCTTTCATCTTCTTTGCAACGAATTCAAAAGAGCGCACGAAAACACAAAGAGAGACAATAAGGGGCAAGAATATTTGTTTTCTGAACAGGCAGAAACTCAATGAAAGTTAGATTCATCGCAATTCATCGCTGCACCAAGCTTATAATAATTCGCTCTAGATATTAGGAAACAAAAAGTGAGTGAAGATCAGCGGCAAAAACTTTTACGCGTTTTCGGAAAGATTAGACATATAAGTGACTATTATGCGTCATCTCAATACATCACCCGGGAATTGCAGTCGGGAATTGCATATCCGCGAGCGCGTTAGCAACTTTGTCGGCGTTAAGTTCGTTTGGCTAATTAACTAAATATCGCACGAGCGATCGACAAACGGCTTAAAATCAAAATTTAAATGTGCGAGAAGATTATTTAACTAAATTCACCTTCGTAAAATTTTCCCATCTTTCTTTCCTTAATTAGCAGACATTAAAAGTTTTCGCAATTTATTATTCTTTATTATTCTTTATAACGAATTATTCAGACGAAAAAAAAGATAATTCTTGCAAGCAAGAAGCTTACAGAGAGAGAGAGAGAGAGAGAAAATTAGCTTTGGAAATTAGCCAGAGGGATGTAAAACTGGAAAATAAAACGGGATTTTAATATTTCATGCCATAACGCGTAATATTCAACTCTTCTTTTAGCAATAGATCTGTATGGGATGTTTATCGAGCTGCGTGATTCGCGCGTAAATTGCAATTGCATCGTTACAGCCGACACACTGAGCTAAAAGGCAATTGCGGTTTTATTTTGCCAATGTAATCATCAATGATGCCGAAGAGATTGAAATCTTCGCTTTTGCGTCATACACGGATCGAGAACAAAAGAGAATGCAATTACCTTTCACTTTGAATTTTAGAAAACCGATCCTCGTATTTTTGTGTTATTTAAACAACGTCTTTCCAATTATATAAGACTAGAATACTTACAATAAATTCATTTTTAACTTCCTCTATTCTAAAATTTCTTACGCTAACTGTAGTTGCGTGAGAAATTTTGCATACCGTACTTACGTTAATAATTTTAACTTACGACGAATAAGCAGCATAATGTGATGTAATAGAAAATATGAAAATCTTGTGTAAAATATGAATTTCCTGAAATATGAAGGAAAAAAATCTAAAAAAATACGAGGCAAGAGAAAATATAAACGAGAGAGAAAAAGATATGAAAAGGATATCAATTTCATCAAACATATTCGAATCTTCGTATGTTACAAATATATTAGTTTTTTTAAAGAGTATAACAAAATATTTTGGAAGAATATTAATTTCAAAGTTAATATTTCTACTGCGTGACATATTTTAAGTATGTATAAAATCTAATTCATTCCATGAAATAAGTAACCCCTGTTAATTTTGTATATATAAAATTATTATTTATAAATGTGATTTATCATTGATATTCAAAAGATTTATGTAATGTAATTTATCATTGATATTCAAATGATATAATTCATTTGAAGTTATCAGGGACAGTAATTTTGCATTTGCGGTCTGTATTTTCTTGTCAGTCTAACCACATTTTCCCGCTATTACGATCTGTCGTGGACAGTGCATATTACTTATGTTACATTCGGACCTACAGAGTAATGCGTTCCATTACGTCTACCATCCGCACGCATTATTCATTCGTGTTTGTTCTCCCGTGGCTACAAGCGGATCGCGCAATGATGAAACTATTTATTCTGCGAGAGACGTTTCCCGGTTAGAATAACTCCATTCGTCTGGTCGACGTCCCATGAAGATGAGTCAATTTGATCGTTGCTATTGTTAGCGCGTCTAATCAAGATTACGTAATTAATCCAGTAATGTAATTAGCTAAGAATCTCAGACGTTTCGACGGTCTGTCTCTTTTTCGGATACTCAAACGGGAATCATAAATTTATCATTTTACGATGACATTGACGAGATATAAGTTAATAATAATAACCGATAAATTGAACGATCATTCATCGGATAGAGAAATGAGGCGCTCGTTTTGCGATTAAACGAATTTGCACGAGCAGATCTTGTTAATAACTCGACGGTCGCGTCGCGCAAATCACCCTTCCCCTTCGTGTCGCTATATTATACATTATGAATTCCGATTTTAAATGAGAAAAATTGTTACAAGTGATTAGTATCTTGTTATCGATGCTAAATTTTTCTACATCTTCTGGCGAATATTCAAGAATCGATTGCAAATGAATGGAAAACTAATTTGAAGTAGCAACTACATCATACACCTATCATTAATATATCTTACTGTTACTGATTATCCGCCATTTGTTATATAAAATGTAATTATCTGCTTTAATTTATTTAGAATTATTCATATGTAATAGCAAAGATATTGATATACGCAAATATGTAAATAAAGCTATATTTAACATAGAAAAACAGAGATATTATTTCCATAATATATATCTCTTGTTAATTATTTAAGTTATCTTTACATACATTATCTTTTCGCACTCTTGCATAATGATGTCATATCATAATCATATTTTAATATTATTGCTTAACGAAAGACTACCATAATCAATAAAAAAACTTGACTTTTTCATTATCTGTTTGTCACATTAAACAAATGCTATATAATAATTAGTCAGTGTATATCTTAAATCTAATTAATAAGAGAAGTTGTTCAAAAATTATTTTTTTGCGGTTTCCGAAAATCTTGTAAATTCTGAGATTATATTTTAGCTTTTACGGATAATTCTAAATAAAATATAAATAAATAATATTATAATACTAATATTATAATGCTATAATGATGTACTGCAATAGCAAAATTAATAGCAAGTTTGTTAAAATCCAATCAGGATTATACACTTTTAATAAACATATGTCCATTAAAAAAAATAATTTAACACACACAAATGTTAACAAAATATCTCTTTTATATCTTTCCTTTTTTTATTACATTTTACACAAAAAAATTGAAAAATCTAAAACCCTCATGATGACGTGCTAATAAGCGGTCTTCAACACTAATAATGTTACGCACATTTCACACCTAATAATTGATGAATTTATTATCTTAATTACATTGAATAAATCCAATTAATTAGCTCCTTAATTCATTTATCTTTCGAATTTTCGACGCGAAATTACCGAACAGTGACGTAGTACCGGACCACACATTGCCATATATCAAATGCCCTACGCTGGTATTTCATCTACTCACTTATATCCATGTTGCGTCCGCGAGGGCTATTTGTTTCGAGTGTTCGCTGTTTCGTGCATTATTAAAATGGGTTATCGTACAATTTGCATGGCGACAATGGCATAAGGCGGCGCCCTGAAAAGGGGCCACGATAAACGGTAATAACGGTAGTTCTTGATATGATGAAAAGAAAGGGAAAATCGAGGGTACGTCTTGGGTTCGAGAATGCTAGGATGAGATAGATAGCGAGAGAACTAGAAGAAAAAAAAAAATGAGAGACGCAAAATTGCGGGAGATAAAAAAAATGTGATAGGAGATATCATTATTTTATTGTGCTCTTTGCCATTGCGATGACCTCCGACATGTTTTTGGTCTTCATGTAGATATATGACACTTCCGGTCTTTGAATGCGAAACATGTGGAATTTATGTAAAAATATCCGTTTTTTAGCATACTCTTGATTATAAAAAAAATATGTAAATTAAACTAATATTTTGTTTATATTCTTTTGTTTCTTTCGAAAACTCAAGAATAAAAGTATGATTTTATTTTTTCTAATTATTAATACTGCTTGTAATTGACCGCGTTCTTTTGTGATAATTGCGAATAAATTAAACTGTACATTACTGTAAATTTAAATCTGATTTTGTCCGATAGCGAAAAATGATTTATAATATTGACAGCGAGAAATGATTTATTATATAACATCGAAAAAAGTAAACATCTATAGATAAATCATGCAAATTTATTAGAGGAAGGTTACTAATATTGACATAGACCTTTCAAAGCATTCCCTTATATCTCGGAAACTAAGCATAGCACTAAATACTGATAAAAACAAAAAGTTATTATTCGCATCCTGCAGAACAGCAAGGTATATGTACAAATCGATATGTACAAAAAAATAACACGAATCCTTCGACTGTTTACATGGATCCGAGACATCCGATACAAAGTAATATCTGCTTGTAATTGTAAAACCGGTAAACTCGCCTCGTTATTTTTCCTAAAAAAATAAAGAAAATCGGTAGAACGGGCCATGTCTGAATTCTACTATTACTGTCTACTATGTCCATTTTGGGGCTCAATTTTTCATTTCTGATTATGTTACAAAAGCATTAATTATTGCTAAACAGTATTTAAAAATATAGCAGCTGATACGAGACACTTTCTAGTTTATATTTGTTTTCACAGTGTTATTGTTAGCTTTTGTTTAAGAAATATAATATCTAAAAATGAAGTAGTACGTCGTTATTAATGTCTTCCCTCTATTTTCTGACAAATTTAAATAATATTTTATAAATATTCGTTTGCACGTATACATACATTTCTGTTATTTTTAGGAATAACTTGAGAATAAATTTGAGGTCGCGATAAAGCTATTTCTATTTAAAAATGGTGAATTCTATTTTAAAATGCTAAGGAGTTTGCGACTCTTTCAATGAAATATTTATATAGGAAGATTGTTCACGTTAGCGCATATACACAGTACAAGAATGGTAACCTGACCCACTCGCGTCTCGGGGGGGGTAAACAAACAGTACTTGTTGTACTCATGGTAAATTGGATATTTCTTCATGGATTCTCGTGGTAACGAGAAACCGATTGTATCTATGTACACCATCCTTCGCAGGTCCTGGTTGCGCAAATAGCCGTGACAATCGACACCCCGAATTGCGTGTTGTATAGTAATATAGATTTTTTTATAGCAAGCCGTGGGTGTAAATCGATCGATGGTGGCGGTCGGGGAAATTGATCGTATTACAGAAATCATCAATGTGCAAATGAAATTGAATATATCGTTATGGTTATTAGTATGCAAATGAAAGATCCAAACTATACTAGTTATTAATACAAATCGCTTATCTCGTAATAAACGATTCGCTCGACGTTCGTAATCAGAAAATAATTCATCGTGACATCGTACTTAAAGATTCATCGCGAATTGAAATGTATAACACGCCCTGCTGGGCTAAGTAGATTGATAAGTTTTGATTCCGATTTGAAATACTTGCGTCAATCGGACGTAGGAATCGAATGGCTCGGGCTTTATATAGAAAATTGATGGCTCGAACGTGACTAACGACTACTGACTCGATATTTTTCTCTTAACCTTTTTTCGTTCCCTCTTTTTTTTTTTCTTTTTTCCGTCGCGCTCTCGTCTCCTCCGCGAAACGTTTGTCTAGTGACTCGCCTAATTTTACCGCCATTTTCTTGTACGACTGCGTAATGTATTGCTAAATGATTCGGAATAATTTCCTAATCGGGCTAGCGCGTGACGCATTTCGCTACCACGATCATCGACGTATCAGATTCCTCCGGTGGTGCCGTTGCAACGCGCGCTGCAACAAGTTACGCGCATAAAATTACGGGGGCATATTTTGTGTGACCGGTCGAGACCTACGATGCGAGAACGCAGACGCGATCGGACCAGAGAGAAACAGTACGTGGCTTGCATTTCGACTGGTTTGCGTTTCTGGTATCCTATTTCTAAAGCGACCCCTAAAACTAATATCACTTAGAGATATCCAAAGGTAACGCTTGAAATTCGAAATCGCTGTTTAACCTTTCTCTTGCGGATGAAAGTACAATCCTCCGCGTTCACTGCGCACCACCGCAGTTGATTTAGGATTGTATTTTGAGATAGGTACACTCTCCACCACGTCGTCTGACACTTGAAAGTTCAGTGAGCAAATCCCAAACAAGGATTAGTTTTAAAAGCATTTTCAGTCGCTAAAAAATGTTAAAGAAAAAAGAAATAACACGTCAAGAGCTCGCGTCTCGAGATAATGATAAATTATGCACGTCGTCGTTAACGTTTCACGCGTCGCGATATTTTTTTCTGCGAGCGAAAGGTATCGAGTATAGAGGATGCTCCTTTTTTTTTTCGTTCACAACGCGCATAATGCTTTGTGCGAAAAAAAAATCGATCGCCTCCTCGTCGCACAATAGGATCCATTTGGCGCTCCATCGACGCTTTCCCGGCGAATCGCCGCCAGTGAGGTAATCTATCAAGGGCCGGCTCTCCTCGCGCGGAAGTTTTCAGGGGCAAGCACCTGTGGAATATACCCATACCCAGAAATCCCAGCGACAGCCTCGTCGTCGGCACTTCGCGGTGAGATTCGAGTTCGCGCGAGATCGTGGGTGGCCGCGTAGCCTCCGGGGACAAGCACAGGAGGGAACACCGTGACCGAGGTACACGGGTACGTTTGATTGGACGAGAATGCTTTGGCGGCGAATCGGCGGCGGGGTGGGAACCAACGTCCCGGGGGTGGGGACGTGCACGATGGGGTGTGAGGGGGTGCGAGAGTCGCAAAGTCGCGCGGGCTTATATAAACGCGCGGCGGACGGTTCGCCTTCGCAGAGCCGTATCAACCGTCGCTGGACGACACATCCACCATCCACGCAGATAATCTCTTCGGCAGGCCCGCTTTTGTCAGCTGCCCGGCTTCCATCAGCGTCAAGGTGCGTGTTCGTTTTTTTTCCCCATTTTTCCTTCTCGCGCGTGATAATTACCTCGGCGTCTTAACCCTCCGCAGACTACCCTATTTTTCTCTGCTTAATCAGTCTACCTAGTTTTTTTTCTAAAAAGTTTTTGGACTCTAAAAAATCTGATATACTCTTTCAACATTTAAAAATATGATTTTATATGACTATTTTTTGACTTCTTTTGTACATGTCCGCATTAAAAGTAGACTCAGTAAAGTGGGAAAAATCGTCTGGGACTTCTGAAAGGAAGAAATGTCCCGCGTAATGTTTCAGTAGTTTCTGTACAGTTTTTAAAAAAAAAAAGTTTTTCATCACAAAATGTTGAAATGTCAATAATTTTTAAGAAATACAATATTTAAACAAATCTACACCGCAAAATTTAATGTAACAAAAGCAAATTTCAAGCAGATATATTTAAAAAAATTGAATGTCAAAAGTGCACTAAATTTCATGCATTAATGTATCTCTATTATACTTTGCAGTATAATAGAGATACATTAAATTTAATATACTTGTGTAACTTAAAAATACATTGAATTTCATGACATTTTTAATAGTGAATGAGAGTTAAGTGCAGTTATTAATACATAACTCTTATTGAATAATGAATTCTTTCAACATTTATTAAACATAAAATTAATCAAATTAAAACCACGTTTCAAAAATTTCTGATTTATAAACGATTGAAAATTAGGTAGCTTCCATTTCTTTCTTTAAAAAAATAATTATAATAATTATCTAAAAAAAATAAGTTATTTTTAGATTAACCTGGGTCGTATTAATTCGGATGATTTTTGAATTTTGTTGATTCTGCTTAAATGCGGATAAGTACCAAAAAAAGTGAATAATTTCGGTCATATAATTGTACAATTATATTTCTAAATGTTAAAAGAGTTTTTATCAAAATTTTTTCAGAATTTTTAGAATCGAAAAACTCTACTAAAAAAAACTTTGAAAGAAAAACACGTTTAACAGTGATCCAAGTAGTCTGATTAAACAGTGAAAAATAAGGGTAGTCTGCGGAGGATTAAATAAAATATAAATGGATAATAATTTTTTAAATCTCAAGTTTGTTTTAAGATTGTGCGAAGATTTAGTTCTCGTGGTAGTTACTTAAAGTTAGCTCTACCGCAACAACGTAGTGTTAGCAACAGCAATCTTTCAAATGGGATGATAAATTGTATGCATTCGCATAATCCCACATGCCCTGCAGTTAGAGAAGTATCTCTGTATTTGTGATGATCCAGTAGTAAATTCTAGCGCTGCATCTTTCAGTAGTAAGATTCTGCACTACCACAGTAGTAAGACTCTATGATACGTCGGACAGTAATAACTTTCCGTGTACAATTCGCCCGCAAGAAGTTATATCAGATGTTTGGAGAATCCGTGCTCGTTCTCTAGTACAAATAGGACAATTCGCGATTATATCGCTATACTAATACTTTTGAAGCTGAAAGTAAGTCACATACTTTATTCGGTATCGATGAAAAAAGAAATAAATAGAAACTTTTACGAGAAATTCAAGATTTGAATAAAGAAATAGAACGAAATATTTTGTGAAACAAAATAAATTGATATAAATCACTTCAAACACAAATATGTATTAAGAAAATATCAGTTAAACAAACTTTAAACAAATTTTGTTAAACAAAATTTTGCATTATCTTTTACATTCTATTAATCTACACGGAAAGAAAAATTTTGCTGAAATATTTAAACATTTAGCTGGATACAGATCTGAAAATAATTTTATTGGACAATCAAAATAATTATGACGGATATTCAAGCATGATGAGCTGCAAAAAGTTTTGACATTCTAGCAATCAGTCAAACTAACATGACTAACATAATTATTTTGATGGCCTAACAATATTATTTTCAGATCTGTATTCAGCTAAATTTTTAGGTACTTTAGCAAAAAGTTCTTTCTGTGTATGAGAGAATATTATGTTTGCTTTATTAACGGTAGGACTCCTTCGACGAAGCTCTCTCATCATGAAAGATAAAAAAAATACTTCGCGGAAATAGAAAACAAAGAATTTATTGATTGCTGCTTTTGATACGTAAGAACAAACAAAAGTTAATATTTCCGAGTAATACCCAGCCTATGATACATGATGAAACAAAAGACAAGACAAAGACGAAGAAATTATTTAAGTTAAATAAATATAGTAAGATGGTACGGAACTCTGTACGAAATGCCGCAAAGTCGATTTCGTAAATACGCTGAAATGCGGTAAATTGCGTTTGTTTAAAAGCCCCGGGTGCTTGTCGAAAAGGTGAAAAGAGACGGGAAGAGAAGACCTCAATCTAGTCAAATATTGAATATCTCACATCGGATCCATCCATCAAAGAGCTTTTACGAGTCGCGACATAATTAAATAATAAAAACTCTGTTTGCTCTTAAAAATTATATAGAGTTTCTCTTCCTCCTTCGGAGAAAAATGTGAAATACAAAGTTTTATTGGTGAGAAATTTTATTACCACTTAATGCGAAATGGGAGAGAATTTATACGACTTTTTAAGTTATAAGATCACCCACGAAATTTTTAAAAGAAAGAAGCGATTTTAAATTCATGAAGAATTCTTTCCACGAAATTGATATAGGGTATATTAAAGCATCTTGCATTAACGCATAAAATTCGACCTGGATAAATTCTGCCGAGCATTTTTTCCCGCAAAATACCCATCGTTATCAGCGTTCATTCCACACTCGTGCGGAGTGCGCTTACGGTCGAAAGGGCACATAACACGCGTAGTTTGTAACGGCAAAAGGTTTAATTGTTGACAGATAAAGCACCTAATGAAGCGCATGCACCGCAATAACCAATCGTGATTCCACAATGCTATTGCTAGCAGGTGGAAAAAAAATCCGCGTATTTCGACACAAAACACAAAACCGCAGCGAACGCATTATGATAATTTGCAATCGATTAATATCTAATTACGGCCGCCGGGCGTTATCGCGAACGTGCGCGGAATTACATGCGTAGCAGGATTACTCCGCGATGCGTATTCTCGCTATTTCCTCTTCCATTACCACGATCGATTAATAAGGCCGATTAATTAGTCGTTTGAATTGCATAGAGTTACTAGTGTCGCTGGAAAGCTTCTTATTAGAAAACTAGTGTTTCTGGGAAGCACCTTGAAAAGTTTACCGATAAATGATTTAGAAAACAACTCGAAAAGTACATTATTTAATTTTGTAAAAGCGACATAAATTCGTGACGAAAACAAATATTTCCATATAAGTAGTAACAGCTTGTTGGTACGCAACTTTACGTGTTTTCGTTTCTAAAACTCTTTTTACGAGTTTTCAGTACTACGAAAAGCATTAATGTTCCTTCCGCCAATCAGAAAACTGTTTCATCGGTGTGATGAAAGAAAGGAAGAGAAATTCTGTGACATTTCGCTTTCTGAAAGCTTGGCATTCGATGTGAATCAGTTAACCGCTAACGTGTTTCACACTTACGTATTTCTGTTATCTTTATTTGTCACGGGAATTTTTCATGAGATTTTCTACAGTAATATGTAGAAAATTTATGAATAACCATTTAAAAATCTGGAATTAATCATGAACAATATGACTAAAATTTCTTTTGTTACCCTTAAATTATGTAACAATATTTATAGTATTTGTAATATTTAAGAGTTTTGTTATGTTCATTAATTTCAGTTAGATTGAACAAATAATTCTCGTGGAAATATTGCAAGAACAGTGTATGCAGTACGAAATATACAGTTACATTTATTTATAATAATTATTTACAAAATAATTATTTTGTTTTTTGCTACATTCTTAAAATTTTTCGTATAAATCGGGATTTTTTAAATGCATTGATTAAATTCTAAAAAAGCAAAAGCAGTAAAATAAAATGGAAAGGACAATGAAAATGAAATAAAGAACAATGGGAACAGAAAGAAACGTGCTCAGCATCCCACCAGGAAGACGAAATGTAAAAGGCCAAATTTTGCTTTGTAGTAGCTGTTATAATCAGTAGTCAAATATTTACGCACGAATGGTTCGCGCGCGGCAATGTGAGTAAATATTTTACGATTGACTTTAGATAGAGACGTGCTCGTCGTATTTACGAAACGATTAACGACGATGGTCAGCAGCGTGCTCGAAGTGTTACGGCGCCACGCCGGCAGGAAATTGTTGGCCGAAAGGATTGGTGGTAAAAGAATTAGTAGTAAAAAAAAGCAATGTTGTCTGAGCGCGTTTTTGCCAACTAAGCGTGAAGTGAAAAAGCTAGTCGCAATTAATTACTTCTATTATACAAATAAAATTATGATACGTCTCTTAGCAATTATTTCTGATTCTAATAGCTTGCAATTTTAATAACAACGTTGTTTTAGTAAATTTGTTGTTTCAAAGAGAGAAGAGAGAGAGAGAGAGAGAGAGAGAGAGAGAGAGAGAGAAAGAAAATGAGAGCTTTTAAATAAAAAAATTATATGAATAAAATATTTTATATATATATTTATTATTTAAAAATTATTATTGAGAGATCTTATTAAATTATCATACAAATTATTATACAAATANATCTTATTAAATTATCATACAAATTATTATACAAATATTTTAATAGTAAAAAATTTTTTAAAGACAGCAATAACGAGAGAATAAAATAACAGAAATAAAATTTTGATTTTTAAAATTATTAAACCTGCTTACGATCAGCGGATTGTACAATGATACAGTGATTGCACTAGTCATTTCTATTTCTATAATAGGTTTGAACGAGGTGACGATCTTTTGGCGATCATTTGTAAACTGACAGAAAACAAATTGCATACGGTACACAAAACGGAACGTGGCAAGTAATGTCATTTTGCGACGATACGTCCGTGAGTTTTGTATGAATGGACTCTTGATGGTAGCGAGTTCTACCTGTAACCGGAACACGTTTTAACTTTCACGCTCAACGATATGAGAGCCGCGAGAGAGGGATATTTCTCGTCTACGAACGCAATATGTGTCTCTCGCTGTGATAAACAGTTTAAAGTATTTACTTTCGGTGTTCGCGAATATACGGGGGTTAGAGATGTATATTTCATATTCATTTTAGAATTTGCGCGATTTTAAACGCGCTCATGCGAGTAGAATAAGCGTCGTGGAGTGTCGCTGATTTACAAAATACGTTAATTTAATTTTCCACGCCGTGAGCTTTTCCGAAGTGGGATGTACTTTATTTGAGAAACTTTGGGAAAATATTTTTTTTCCAAAGCGAATTATATATAATCAATAAAGACCTCACTGCGACGTATCTGTTTTGAATACAATTTGGATTAAAAATCGGTATTTTTTTATGTAGGTAAATTAATAATGTGAAAAAACGTATGTTTGATTAAATTCTATGTATATGAAATATAAACTATGCATTATCATCCTTGCTTGACTCTTATTGCCGCTTTTTATAATTTGTTTATTTTGTTAAATTTATATTTTTATTTCATATTTTTATTTGACTTTTTTTAAAAATAAAAACAAATAAATTTGTTAATAAAATAGGATAAAGTAGGATAACAAAATGCAATAATCAATTATTGCCTGAAATCTTGAAAATGCAGGAATTTACTAAATAATGACAATGACAATAATTTCTAGAGAAAAATATGGATATCACATTTAAGTTCGCTTAATAATAAACTTTCAGAAAAGAGATGGAAAATTTTTATCCTTCCCCAAGTAATTTTACTCGGATTTATATTACACCGCCCCCTTTAATCATTTTTGCAGTCAGACGCAAGTAAACTGGCTTTATCGTAACGAAAATTCTCGGGAGACTTAAGCGTTTGGAACGCGAGTCATCTGGCGCGGAATATCATTGATTTATAGGTAAACTCGGCCGCCTCTCTTATTGCGGGGAGATCGTAGAAATTCCAGTGGACTGAAAAGCAGTAGCTTTTTATGTTAGCGCAAGCGGCACGAGCACCGTGTAAGAATATACATGACCGATTTAATGACGGCGATGTTCCTCCCACAACCGGTCGTTTATTGTCCCGAGTTCACCCTCCTTTGTTTATGGCTCTTTTTATTTGGAACGTAATTTCTCTTCGACGTAAATTTTATTAAATGTTTCCACGACATTTTCATATCTCTGTAGCTAATTTTCGAGTTACTTAAAATCTTAAATTTTTCATAACAGTTGATGAAAAAATTTTTATTCAGTAGTCAACTCTCTTTTGAAGCGAAGAAAGTGAAATGAGATTATATCATCATAAAGTGAATAATTCTGTATTGCCATTACGTAATGTCGCGAGGCATTGAAATGTGACAAGATTTTTCGGGACGAGAGGAACATGAGACTCGAATTTGCCGAAATGCCGCTTTTCCAAGAAAAACACCATCGAGATATTGTTTCCATAAAGTAAACATGGAGGCCAGTTTGTCTTCTTGATCGAAAAGATACGGCAGCCTCTTAATAATAGAGGTCGGCACAGTGAAAGCCGAGGCTTACGCGTATCGTGAAAAACGGCGCGGCGCGGCGGTGCGAGCGTATCTAGTTCATTTCTACAAGGATAAATAGACTCGAGAAATTGCTTTTACATTATTCTATTTCTACAGGAAAAAGCGAACATATGATATCGATAATTAATAAAATAGCATTAATAGAAATTGCAATCCAATATAGACAAACAAATTAATTGCTTCGATGACGAATAAACAGTTTATTTGTCATTTTGCAAAGCGGAATGACACAAAAGTAACGTTAATAAATAAGCGAGGTACGGGGGAGTTATTTTGTTATTGTAAAGCGAAAATTTAATAAATGTTTCATTTTTGAGGTATTCCTAATTACGGTATATTAATGCACAAACGCATCTTATCATACAGTGACATGTGTCGTGTTGTAGGTAAAAAGCGTTCTTTGATGTGTTAAACAACTCCGGACTGGGTCTTGTTTATCGGTGTTAATAAAATGATAATGCGACAATGATTACGGAAGGGTTTGAAATTGTGTGTTACCGTAGTTGCCGCGCGGAAAGGAAATTGGATAATTAAGTAGGATTGAATATGCGGAAAGCGCACTCCGTTGCATGATCAACCATTTCATAAAATGTGTGTGACGCATTTAATTTTAGTTTAATTAATTAAAAGCTGAAACGCTATAAAATGTTATAAAAACGATAAACGTGGAAAATATCTTCGAACAAGCTACGCGGTGCAGCAATATTTTAACCAAAGACGGCGAGTGTACTCAAGAGCTTTATTACATTTCTGAGAAGATTTCAATAGAATTTTTCAGTAGCTCTGCGCACGATCTCACATGTAATGTATTAAAAATGTGATACGGATGCATATAGTTACCTATAAAATAAGACATGCAATTACTGCTTAGCTTTCGAAGAGCTTCTCTTTATAACTCGCGAAGGAAAAATAAAATATAATGTAAACATTGAAAACTAAATTTCGAAAACAATTTGTTCGATATAAAACGTATCGTTTCCCGTATGCATTTTGATCAAAAAGTGCCCTTTGTTCACTTATTTATTTTCAAAATATCACATTGATATGAACTGAATCAATGGCGTGTTTACTTAAAAAGTCGTTAGTATATCTAACAGAGCGCCAACAGGTCCGGTGAGACCGATCCAACGGGTCCGAGCTTGCAATTTTGTTACAAAACCCGTAAAATTGTGTACCTATCATGGCACACGCGCGCCCCACACTCGGCTTTACGTGCACAACAGCTGTGCGCGCCGTATGTGTATTCAGTATGCCAAATCCCCGAGGCGCTTAAAGTTAGATCACCGCAAGATTACAGCGAGAATGGTAATTTTCTCATGCAAGCTTTAGCATTATCACTTTGATCGTTGTATAGCCAAATTTATCTTACGCATACGCGACAAAAGAAGAATTTAAAGGGCGTGTTTAATTACTTGTCATGAAAGGTTCTCGAAAGGTCGACATCCTGATAGCATCCCGATAATTTATCGATTCGATCACACGATTGGAAATACATGGTCCTTTTTTGAATAATTCAATCATCGCTGATTATTATTTGAGCTTCGCGAAGCGGCATAATTCTTACGTCTGTTTAATCCGTTGTCGGAGCTTTCTTGAATTAACTGTTATGATGAATTAATTTAATTTGCGCGATGGTCTTCTCGCAGCGGATTTTGATCAAGTGCCATGTACAAGCGACGGCTAATATATAAATGTCGGGGGAACGATACATCATTCCGAGAAGGACACAGGACGATGAAAGTTCTACAAAGTCATGCGCCTATTTCACTAATTTGTTCTCGGTTAATACCTGTCACGAAGTTATTTTATCTGTAGAAATTGACCATAACAAATCTTGCAGTATTTTAAGATGAAATACAATGTGAAAGAGGCCAATTAAAAGAGACCAGGGATCTGTTTCTTTTTATCTCTTTCAATTTTGCGAATTCAAAATAGCATTTTACTGTTACGCTTTAAATAAAATATCAAAAAATGACTGAAAATGATTCCTTTTTCGCTTTGATACGATTTTTTATTGAGTTCGCACATGCGGCAAAATTTTTATAGCGAGATTCTACGTCGCGCCGGACATGTTCATCGTCCGCGCCGTACAAAATTCTCAAAGCGACCGAAACCGCGGATAGACAACCATGATAACAATGGCAGCAATGACGAGCGACGGGAAAAAGGACTTTCCCGAAACAAAGGCGCTTCACTCGCGACACTAGCAAAGCGAAGGGCTGTCGAAATTCCACCAGGTTGTGGAATTTCGCTGCTTCATGCGTTCATGAAATGCATTACGGTCCGGCCATGTTAGCAAGTACGCATGACATTTTCTTTTTTAATCTCGCAATCTTTCGAAGAATTTTGTCGCCATATACTCTACCTTCTCTCTTGTCTTTTTGAAATATTTAATACGTAAAATAGTTTATTACACTCTTCATGTAACTATCTCTAATCTCTCATATTCAAATAACGACGTAACTTACTTTAGCTAAGTTGTTTCTCCATATCCCGCCCATGTTAACCGTATTTTTCGAAATAATATCCCTTCTAATGCAAATGCAAATATCATATAAAAGATTGAAAATAGCGGGGCGTGCACCGAAAAGGTCAAAAAGAGATCTTCGAGAGCTAGCTACGTAAATTTTTTGAAATAATATTTGCGATTCTCGAGAGTGAGGAAAAACAGTTCTTGGCTGTTGGACGTGCACTGAATCTTCGAGTGAGTCTTTCCTAAGTTTACCCCCCTAAGTGGAACACGAAGTCAAGCATTCTTAGGATTCATGTACCGTCGCGTAAATCGTATATCGAACAGGAAGTTACTTCGGCGTGGATATTGCAACGATGAGAAGTCGAATGTCAATTTCTCGTATTACGAAGTTTAGAAATAGCCCTTCATCGACGAAACTATGTCAAAATTAAGTCCGAGGCAGCACGTACTGTCGTTAGCATGTTTTGCCAATGGATTCTACTTTATAATAATCTCGCTCAATCCTGGATCTTTTAAAGATTTACGATCGCGAACAGTCCTGGACCTTGAAGACAAACAGACGAAAAGAGGCAAGGGATAAACGTAGTACAGATCTTAATTACATCTGCAATTTTATTCAATTACTTCATTCAATTTTCCATTAAAGTCTAGTAAACTTTCGAGAAGAGTTGAAGCATTGAATGCTCTAAACGAAGATTAGGATCGAATAATTTATTTCTGGCTTGACGAAAAAGATATTATTTCTCTTCCTTTTGTTTAAAGAATTTTGGAAACCCAATACAATTTCAATTTTTGTGTTATATATCACAAATTTGTGACATGAATCGACTTTTAATTATTGATTAAGGTCAACTGTAATATAAATTATATAACGATTAATTCTGACAGGCTGGAAACGAGTCTAATTTTAGTGCGCAATTTAAATGTTGAAAATGTAAAAGTCATTAACTGGCACGAAAGATATAGCAATGGAAACCGTGATTCATGTCCGGGTGTGGACCATATCTTTGGGCGAAGAAACTTCTTGCGAACCTTTTTGCCAGGCTGACTCAGGGAATTCTTATTTCGTACGGGAAAAGAGCGAGAACGACGAAAACGGTGCCTCTATATCGTTCGGGATGAAATAACTCCCTACATCAATATTTTATTAATTCCGATGATGGTTTTTGGAAATATCGATCTCCATTATTTACGAAAGTTGTTACAGCTGTACCGATTCCGGCAGTAAGTGTTACATATAGTCATATATACAGTACCGGCCAAAATTATATCACCTTTCGATTTTTTGAGCATAACTTTTATCG
>QKQZ01050071.1:0-22972 GCA_003595255.1 Solenopsis fugax
TACAAAGATATTTCCATTTTTACGAATTACCCCACCTAACGAATAGCCCTGGTCTCCTCTATAATTTAATTCTTTAATTTTCTCAAAATTAATAAAATTTAAGTGATTTTTTTGTGATTGCATGATTAAGGACCATTAAAAGGTATAATAAAATAAATTTATTTCAAAGCTACATTATAAAATTTTTTAATCTTACCTGGAATTTTGAATAAAATTCTTAAGTTAAGAAATCTGAGAATTTTTTATAAAATTTGAGTAAATATCTCGCTGAATCATATTCATATTAATTTGGTAATTTTATTCTTATCCAACATAATTGTACTGTATAATATATAGACTATTTCGATAATATCATACTATTTGTATTATTTAAAAGTGTTAGTAACAATGTGATGTAACAAATGTGATTATAGTGTTTTTTTTTTTTTTTTGTACATTCTTTACTAATAAGCTTTTAATGTCGCTTGCTATTTATTATCCAGCTTGCAACCTCAAGAAGCTTTAAATTAAATCAAATAATGGTGCTAATCACAGAAATATTAACTTTTAATGAATTCTGAATTAGTCATGAAAATTTACATATATTGGGTGAGCGCAAAAATTCCGCGCGCGCGCGTGCCCGAATTCAATATATATATATATGTATATATATATATATATACATATATACAGGAGAATTGTATTATAGTGCCATTGATTATTATGTATACATTCACACATCTCTGGAAAAGTGACATATTTAAATGTCATTTGAACGAAAGACTTGTGTTTTGACTGAATTTATGTTATGAAAAAAAAATTTTGGAAATGACTTGTGATTGACAATGAACAATGGATTTTGTACGTAGTAGTATATGTATGTTCGACGCAAACACACTTTGAGACTAGCAGATAAGTGTGCAGAATCCAATGGCAAAAGTTAATTTGCATCCTGAGAAGGTGATGCTTTTTTTGGTAGGATTACAAAGAAATAACTTGTTTTGAGCTGCTGCCATTGGCCAAACGATTAATTCTGACAGTCTGTCAACAATTAGACAATTTAAAAATAACAATCCAGGAAAAGTGTTCAATTCTGGCCAATCATATGGGAATCGTTTTTCTACGACAACGGTTTATTTTTCCTGGACACATATTATGAAATTGTTCAGAATGAATTCCGATCAAAATTATTTAATTATTTCTTAAATTTCTAGTGTGTTTTCTAAGAGAAGCGGAATATTTCCGATTGGAATTCATTCCGAACAGTTCCATAATACGTGTTCTGATATTGCACCATTCGATTATCACTTGTTTCGATCATTGCAAAACGATTTGAATGGGAAAAAATTCGCATCTTCAAATCGTTTCAAAACTCATTCTATTTCCTCATATGCAAAACCGAAGTCATTTTATGATCGAGGCATCCGTATGCTCTACCAGAACGTTACCAAAATTTTTAACATGTCAAATTACTAATTATGCTTGAGTTTCAATAATAAATCGGAGTATGGACTTTTTCACTCACCCAATACATAAAGTAATTCTTTTTTTAATGTTATATTCTTTCTTTTAAATCAGTCACATTACTGAATCAATAAATAAATAAAATTCAGATAAATTTATAATCTTACACTTGCATTTTTTTAAAAAATAAATTTTAAATATAATTAAAGCATTCGAGAAAAATTTTAGTGAGATACAAGAAACATTTTATTTTAAATAGAAAACTTATTTTAATTATGGAAATATTAATAAATACGAAAATATTAAAGTACATGCCTCCGGTAGTTTATTACTTTATATATTATTTCTTTTTTAATTATTTATTTTATTCTTACTCTAGAAAAAAAGACGTGAAATTAAATTTGGAATTATCAAGGCTGCCACAAGGAAGCAATACACTTTCACCAACATCTGCATCTAAAACATTGGCATCGAGTCTTTTGTCATCCATTACAACAACTACCACTGCCACAACAACAACAACAACAACTACAACAAGTCCTAATCCAGTCAATCAAATTCGCAGGTAAATAGATTTTTATACTAAGATCTACATGTTTTAAATATATTTTAAATATTATCTAAATGTTATAAAATGACATCTTTTAATATGTTTTATATGAAATTATAAGTGGATTGCAGTATTTCACTGTTTTACAAAATGTAAAAAAAATACTAGCCGTAAAATTTCTAATTATCTTTCTACCATATCTCTAAACTTTATTAAAATCGAATTCTTATACATTAAAATGTTCACGCTACATGTTATTTGGTTTTTTCTTACACGAATTAAAAATTCTAAATTTTATCTACTTTAATATATAAAACTATATATAAAAATTTTAACTCATATTTTTACTTGCTGCATAATTAACTATTTAGATTAGATGTTTGGATTTTTTTAAACAGATTTTTCTAATCAGATTCTTAAACACTTTTTTATTTATAACATTAAAATACATTATTACATGTGCACACAAATGACATCTGTGTATTTACATTCTGTATTGTGCGTTATAATATTAATGTGGCTGAATAGTGTTCAACCAGTGGAAGCTGCATCTACAGTTGTATCGAATACAAATAATGCAATATCAACTGCTCCTGGAACTCCTACTACACCAGGAGGGAGCAAGCTAAGTCCAGGAAATATCTTCAAGAATTTCTTCAAGTGGGTACTCACTGCTCGGAAGATCCTCCAAAAATATGATTTTTTGCATATTATCAAATATTTACGTATTAATTACGTATTAATTTGCTGGCAGTAGCATGGAAGTTTGCTTTTGCAGTGTGATTATTCTTTTTATTTACACATTAATTGTCCTATATATATTTGGATTCCTTTTATATATGGATAGTCACCTCGTCCACCACACATCTGTGAATTCATCAAATTTGCCTAAATACTACCTGATTGTAGTTGGCAAATGAACACACTGCCACACAAATGCACCATTTAATTTGTAACAAAATGAATCAGTCATTTGTAAAACAACAAGTCAATTTTTGTCGAAATTGAGATATTTGAGGGAAATTCTATGTATCTACCTTTTCTAATATCTTAATTTCAATGAAAATTGAAGTATTTTATTTTTCAAATAACCGATTCAAATATGTAATTTTATGATATTTTCAATATGGTTCAGTGCAAAGGTTAACAATTCCTTGTAAAAATTGACGACCAGAATAATTCTTCATCAATGATATTGAGCATTACAGCTCTATTCTCTTTTTCTAATCGATTTCAAAATTAATACACTACTATACGAGGAAGAAATTGAAATTATGTAACATTTTAATGATAAAGGTACATCTGAAACAAAAGAGATATTTTAACAGTTCTTTTACAGGAGTATACTTTTGTTATTTTATGTGAAATCTTTTGACATTGCTTACAAATTGTGTTACATATGCTTACTAAGAGTTTGTTTTTATTGCACAGATGAAACAATCTGATAATATTATGTATCTTTTGTTGCAACTTGTAAGTTGATATCTTATGTGTCATTGTATGTATATGTACAGATCTTTCGTTCCGCCGGTGCGTGATGAAGAAAGCGAAACTCAAAGGAAGGCCCACGCAAAGAGAGTAAGGGAAACTAGAAGGTCCACGCAAGGTGTGACGTTGGACGAGATTAAGAGTGCGGAGCAATTAGTGAAGAAAAAGCAACAGAACAACGAATCGCCGGCATTGACACCGTCCACGCAGGTAAAGATCATATCAGTTATTATCGCCTTATCGAATGATTATAAAAGTGACTAACTATCTGTATCGATATGTTCGAAAGAAATAATTGCTAAGTGGTGTGCAATAATATCAAGGAAAACTCGTCCAGTGTAAGAACATTGATAGTGAATATTAAAACCTATTGCGGCATTAACGTTTGGTCGTAATAAATTTTATGAGAATCTAATTGAATATTGAATATAGACGATTTCAATGAAGTACCTGTGTTGCTTGAAATCAAGAGTATATAATATTTTATTTTTTATTATATTCGTATAAAAGAATAATCCAATGTGTGTGTGTAGCACGACAATTAAAATTAAGATTATGATTTATTCATTTTTTTTTTAAATAATTCAGCCTACTACTACCGTCAGCAATACAGCTTCGATCACAGCTACGATAACAACCGCAACCTCCACTACCGTGACTACTGCGAATAAAGTTTCTGAAGAATCTAATTTGCCCGAGAGACGACCATCTTGGAGATTAAGGGTAGACAATGGAAGCAAGGTGTGTGTGCGCTTACAAAATCATTATTTAGCTGTGATTAATTCGCAAATGCTCACGGTTGCCTGTATGGTTGGTGCTACGCTACAATGCATTTGAAGATGTAGTGCAGGGGAATTTAATCGACAATGTATCACACATGTTTTATAAAAATTTACATTTATAATAAGATTTATAACATCTTTTATTATATAGTTTCAGTTGGAAGATGCTAATAATAAACCTACTGATAACACAACGGCCTACATGAGAAGACCATCTGGTGGAACCAGTGTACCCAGACCGTCATCAGCGCCAGTGGAGACTATTGCCACCAGTAGTACAGAAACCACAGTAACTTTACCCCTTAGAAGATCGTTAAAACAACCTGATGACAAAGGTAAGAATTTACAGAATAATCAACTATATTTTTATTATTTTTGCTTTTGGATTTCAGAAAATCTTTTTTTTTTTTTTAAGGTAGGAGGTATATTTTAATAGTTTGAAAAAGAGCAAATTAAAGAAATGCAAAGTTATTAACGTATAAATTGTTTGCAAAATTTTTAATGGTTTTTCTCTAAACATTTTTCAAAAGATATTTTCACAACTCGTGTAGTTTTAATTTGATTGACTCAAGATTTTTTAAAAATATTCACATTTTTCTCTTTCATCTGGCAGTCAAATAGAAATTTCAACTTTTTTATTTTTCTATTAAGAACAACTTGAAAAATAAAAAAATTTCAGAACTACTATTTTTGTAAAAATCAATCTTTTAACTTGGCTGTAGATCGGATGAGAATTACATTTGTATAGATTAAAAATTTTTTTGGTTCACAGATAATTTTTGCATTAAATTATACCACGGAGTAAGACGATTCTTTTTTACTTACTCATACAGAATTGAGCGTAATTGCCAAAAATATCTTTTCTAATATTTGAAAAAATTGTAAACATTTAGATGACAAAGAATAACTGTACTAGTTTTCGAGTTTATAGCTTGTATAGTTTTTCAAACAAATTTTTATAAAAGGATATAAAAAGTACCAAAAGCAAGAATACCCTCCTAACGATATCAGGAATACAACCCGTTATAATAGAAATTTTCTATCACATATATTAATTAAAAAACGATATTAATTCTTGTAGTATATGATTATTTATAGAGAGACGGAATTTTTTTACATATTACAGAACAAGATAAGGAAAATGATAGTAGGAATGCGCAAGCTACACAAGCTGTTATTCAAAGGCGACGTCGGCCTAAAAGAAGATCGACAGGCGTAGTCCATGTGGATATGGATGTTAGTAACAATTTTATGTAATAGAGTTATATTTTTTTTACCAAAATATTTTAGTTAATATTATAAGAAAATGAGATAAAACTTTAGAATAAGTTTTATTAAAAGTTTTAATCAGAAGAAAATTGAACAAAACGTTAATCCTAACAAAAGTTGTATGATAAAAATAAAAAAATATGTTTGAACAATTCTAAAATATTAATTTTATTTTTTATAGGAAATTGATCCAGAAAAGCAAGATCTAACTGCTGGTGGTGATTGCGATGATTCCAAGGTTAATCACAACGAAGTAAGTAATCTATTTTTTAATGTAAAATGTTATCACTGTTACATAGTGTTAGGCCAATTCTCTCCAAGCTCTATTTAATTATTCCAATAATTGCCTCTTTACCAATACAAACATACAGCACTTCCAATTCAGATTACTTGATTTGAAACAATGCATAAATGATAAATTTCTGCAATAAATATTAATATATCACTGATTTATATAAATATCTTATTTTCTTACTGGCCTTCGGTTTACAAAAATTCTTCTGACGCGTCAAAAACGTCTGTCTGAATTTCGACTTACGTGCTTTTTGCCACGGATTTACCAGGCACGTGCCAAAAATCCAAAATTGGATAACGCGCAGTTAAATGACGCAGAGGGAAACACAACACTCGTAAATCGGGGAGAGCAAAGGATATAAGACGTTACCTCATTTTAAACGCGATACTGACGGCTTTTTGTCTCGCAATGTTCCAATTGTCGAGCGATTATTCTGTGCATAAAATGAGTAACACGGAAGAAAACGTTTTCTCAATATCCACAAATTACTTTTTTATTATTTCTGAAGCTCGTTCATAATTTCCAGCTCAATTTTTTCATTCATTAGGTATAACAGGTTTTTTATAGACTACTCCGGAGCTTGATGTTATTTTTAGCTTCTTGAAAGAATAGCCTTTATTCTCGATAAAAATAGTCCATTCGTTTATTCTGTCACTCACGTTCGGGAAATGCTACATATAAAAATACACAGAAAAATGATCGTGATTGACGTCAACGTATAATTTTGCTTAATCTCGATATGTTTACTATTCTAAATATAAACTGTTCAAATTAATCCTGACAAAAAGCTTGAATTATATATAGAAACTTAATTGATAATTGAAACAAAAAGAGATAATTGTTAATGACATGGCCTGACCATCAAAGTATAACTTTACTTAATCTTGACACAAATATTCCTACTATTCTAATTTTAAAGTCAAAGCTTTAAATTATATATAAGAACGTAATTGACAAATGAAACAAAAAGTGATAATCACGTTGAAATGGCTTGACCGTGTCTAAAAGTATTCTACCCAACGCGTTTGGAATACATTCTGACGCTTAGAATTTGACATTTAGGATCGTACACATACCGTTTATTTAACGCTCATGAACATCACTGAAACGTTTCAATCTTTTATATATCGATGACAGACAGGTCGTTAACGTGTTCTATATAAATCTTATATATACGAACATTAGCTAATGTTACAAGATTTGTGACTCATGCTTCTATCATAAAATTGGATATATCGTAATATATATCGCATTTATTTATAAACGTCTATATTTAAACTGTTGTATGTTTAAAAAAAACTATTTAAACTGTGGTACAAGTTCCATTTATTCTCCGAAACATACAACCTTGATACTTGTATATGTCTCCGCGTGCATTCCAAAAATAGCACATAGTAGTGATGCTTTAAAACGAACTGCTCGATGTCTTGGGTTCCCCTGCCCAGTCTCCATCAGTCTATCATTCGCTATCCGCGGCATTACATACACGCGACTTTGCTCTAAAAAAAATCGAAAAACGTTCGCGTTTAAAATATCACAGGCTGTAGCGAAACTTGTCGTAAATCACTTATGTGAGTAACGTGTATGTATATATGTATGACGGATCTCGCGGAAAAAGCTGCCGATTCTATAGTGTCTCGTAATAACTTCATACGTGACGCAAACCATGTCTTCGTACAGCAGAAAAGGAGCACAGACTAAGCCAACAACAGCTGCGGGCTTACGAGCTCAAGCGTCAACAAATGGGCAATCAATTTTTGGAAACAGGTCACGGATCGGTGGTTTGCTCTCGTTAAATCAGAATAATTTAACGTTTAACACGGGATTGTTGGGCGTAAAGACCCCGAATCTATATTCCGGATCTAGTTTCTTGAACAAAAATACAAAAAGCGACCTGTTCCGATCGAATCCGTATGCGAAGTCCAAAAACAGTTCGAATTATCAGAATCGGTACGGTGGAACGTCAACGACATACGGTGGAACGTTAACGACGTACGGTGGAACGTCAACGATGTATGGTGGAACGTCAACGGGATATGGTGGTGTGACTTTACCCTCTCACACGGCTGTCAGTCCTTTGAATTTAAGTCCATCTCCCAGCTACAATTATTTAAATCTAAACGTAAACGCCCGGCCACATGTGCAAAAGACCGAGAGTTTCAGCAGATCCAAAATAAAACCAAGTCTCAGTGTCGGATCGAGAAGTTCCAGTCTGCAAAGTTTAACTAGTTCTGAGGGATACGCTGTAAGCGACTTGCTTGATTTTTGTATCCTAAACCTATACTGAAATATTTATAAAGCTATCAGAATTTTAAAATATTTTTAAATGACGTTTTATTAATGTGACATTTTCAAAATTGTGAAAAAATTATATATTGTTCTATATTGTATTTGAAAGTAGGTTAATACAAAAAATTTGACAATGATTTTATACTTATTGAAAAGTTATTTCAATAAGTAGAAATGTAGAAGTAGAAATGTGCTTTAATGGAAATATAATTAAAAAGTATGACAAAAATTTGAATTTTTTTAATGTAAGTGCTTTAAGTATTCAGACGATTTATGTAAAGTTTTATTGCAATGCAGGGATTGTTTTGTAAATAAATAAATTTATTTATTTATTTATAAAACAATTAAGTTTAGAATCGTAATAAAACTTTGCATGAATCGTCTTGAATATTTAAAGTACTTAATATATCAAATCATATATAAAGAATTGAGATTTTTATCATTATTCAATAATAAATATTAATTTGGACTTTAGAGCCGGTGTCTAGGTATTATTGCCTAAAATGTATTAAATTTTATATAACAATGATTTAATATTCACATATTTTAATAAGAAATATACAACGACAAATCTTATAATAACGGTTAGTTTTGACCTTATAATAACAGTCTTCTTCAGTGTCAATCAAGTAAATAAACAGTTAATATCGCCGAAATAATCAAATTTAAAACATATTTTACGAAATGCAACGCATGCTCTTATGAAATAACATAATCAGGACTATTTGTCATTATATATTTCTTATTAAAATATGTGTATTATCAAATTATTATATAAAACTCTTATTTTAAAACCCAGATTAACATTTGTTATTAAATTTTATTCAAATAAAGCTTTTCGTTTATTTGTTTTAAAATTGGTCATTATGTTTTAAATAAATTTAATTTTTAATAACGAATAAAATAAACTATAAAAATATGATATTTACACGCACGCGCTCATATATATACATATATATATATATTTATTTATTTAAAGTATAAATATTAATACATTTGCAGAAATTTTACATGTGATGCATCCTTAAATCATTATTTTTTCTTAATACATATAAAACCATTCTATGTATGAAATTAATTTTTTTCTAAAAGTTGATAAGAATTTATAATGCTACCTTAATGAAAATTAATAATGTTTAATATTATATCTGTTTTAGAGTGGAAACGATCGTTCTGGCAGAACCACTAGATTAGGTTCGATATCTTCGCTATCATCAGAGGCCTCGTCAACACCAATCAGATTAAAATCCAATAGTTCCGAAAATGGCGAGTTAGATTATAAGAAATTATATGAGGAATCTCAGGTCGAAAACGAAAGGTTAAAGGAGAAACTGAAACGCTCCGACGAACAATTAAAGGAAGTCAGGCATTTACTGGAAAAAACGCAAATCAACCAAAACAAAGTAATTCTCTCTGAAGCGGAGAAAAGGGAAAGGCGAGCCATGGAAAGGAAGCTTTCAGAGATGGAAGAAGAATTGAAGGTAAGTTCGCAGATTCGATGTACTATCTTTATTATGAATCTGTTATTGTATGCGAACGCGAATGGAAGAAGTACTTTCATTCAATTGAACAATATGAAGAGACTGGACACGATTGTCTGTGATTTTATGTGTACGAATATACGTATCAGTATATTTACAAAATTAGATTTTTTTAGTTAGTTATACACCGTCATCTCTTTTTTCTTGTGTTGCTGACTTCATTGCAAGCGACAAGCAAAAACAACAATAATTATTTTTGTACGAAGACCCGATCTCGCTTCGGTTATATGCTTTTCCTTACCTGGCAATTTTACGCAAATTGACGCTTTACTCTCTTATTCTCCATTTTTGATTGGTACTCATTTTCTTTTTTTTTTCACGGGTAAAATAGTAATTTTCTCAGTAGCCCCCCGTTTTACATTTTCCCCTGAGTTCCGCTTTTCAGAACTTCTAGTAGCGTAGTTTAGCGGGAAATTGCACGCGGTTTTACTCGTTTATTAACGGAACGCGAATTAGTTATTTGTTTTTTTGGCTATTTTTGGGAGTAGCAAAAACAGTGGCGGGGTTTTAGGCTAATCGTTTAACTGTTTACAGCAATTGCAAAAGCTCAAAGCTGAAAATGAGAGATTGAAAGCCGAAAATCGGGCACTTACCCGCGTCGTATCCAAACTCACCAATACTAAATAGGTAAAGGACACAATGACAGCATCTGCGTTAACGATAGACATCGTATCTCACGTACAGCATTAATTAATTAATTACTCTTTTAATCGAATGATTAATTATAATTTTTGTGTTCTGATCACCAATATTAAAACAGAAACGATACTACTCATCATACTTATCGTACAAATCAGTTTTGCAAAGCGCATTCCAACATAACGCGATCGTTGATTAATTCTTAATTAAAGATATCAATTTATTTTTACAAAGGAAAGACTTCACAGGCTTATTATAATACATATGTCTCATTCTGAATATTGCAGTATTGATATTTACACGATCCTGTATCGTCTTAATTGTGTAATACTAATAGTATCTTTATTTCTGTAATGTATATTAAGAGAATTTTCTACGCATATAATTACATCTATAACACGAAACTAATTATCCACATATAGAATATTAGAAGTTTATTTTATGCTACAAATTCATCAAATATTATAATATTTTAGGGAAAACTTGATTGGAAGTAAAAACTCTTGCCAGTAATACATTTCCTTCAAAAGTAAATTTGTTTAAAAAAGTCACTGGCCTGTTATTAACAAAATCAGATTAAAAGATATATTTAAATAAAATTGCAATAAAGTGTCGATACTTTATCTATTTTTATTTTTAATGTATTTTTAAGTTTGAAAATGTGTGTAAGAGATAGTAAATTTTTGGCGAAATAGTATTAAATAAACAAGATAATCTTATATATAAGTAGTTACGATATACACTAACTGACCGAACACACAGACTATTGGAAGTTTATTTTATACTACAAATCAATTACTTTTGATGACAGCATCACTGGCAAGAATTTTCACTTCCAATCGAGTTTTCCATAAAAAAAATTATTACATTTGATGAATTTGTAACATAAAATAAATCTCTTCCTATGTCTGGACAATTGGTTTCGTGATTTGTACGTATACAATTTTTCAAGATTATTATAAAATCAAACATGACAATTGTAATAAATTATCCCAGCTGATTGTGTGATGCATGTTACAAATGAATATTATTTAATAATACATTTACTAAAAAAAAAAAAAAGGAACAAAAGTTTTAACAAGACATAAGAAAGAACGCAGTCTGTCATTTATAAGATGCATAGGAATGAATATAGATATCACAGTTTTAACTTTAGGAAACTTTCCTCCATGTAAAACCATCATCCAACATGCAGAATAACATCAATAAACTGAATGCCAATCACCAAGCATTGATAATCATTCTTAGCACGTTTCACATGAAAAACAAAGCCATGACTCTGCAGTTGATTATTCTTTTCAGTTTATTCATCTTAATCATAACTGTGTGAAAGTTATTCAATTCCCGAAATATGTTCGGTCTGTTAAAATCAACACTTATTACACTCTATTAACTTAGATTTTTTCACCTTTCTGTCTCTTTTCTGTCTTTCTCTTTAAGGAAGCATGTTAAATGTTACATTGTTGCACTTTTATTGCACTTTATAGACTTAAAAAAAAAGATCAATCCACGGAGTTGACATTAATCCCTCTTTAACTTTTACGTATAATATTGCATACTTATCATTATTCTGGTATGCAGTAGAAAGCTTTCGTATCGACGATATTATTTTGTACTCTTTGTAGTGTTCTAAAAGTGCTCAACAACAAAGAATATGACAAATGATTACAATCTTACAGTCAGTTGCAACCATAACACAAAATTATTTCTTACATTTACGTATGAAATGCCCCTGAAACTTGAAGTCAAATTGTCGTTAATTAAGATTGTGCGTCGCCTAAACTATCAACTTAATTACTCGCTAATTGTATAAGCTAATTGAATCTCGCTTAGATTGTATAAGTCCGAGGATAATCTTTCTTCTAAACGATATATACACACAAATTTTATTGTAAAATATTTTTACATATGAATATAATATCAACAAATAATCAAATCAAGTATCGAATTTATATTTAAATAGTTTGTTCGAGTTATTTATTTGAGTCAATGAAATATTTCATTGGATGAAAACTATTGAAAAAAGTGTACAAATGCAATGATACTTGAAAGAAATAAAGTTTGTGATTCTGTTATTGTATGTAATCGAAGATCATAAATTGATGAAACATTTTTGTATATTCATGATCATTTCTCAGTTCTTTTATCTGTGTCAGTATTTATCTGAACATTTATTAATTTCTGCTAGTATACACTACCCGAATACTTTAATGACTTTTGGTTGCAGTAATATTTGTGAGAGTGCCTCTTTCCGTTTATCCTCCTGTTGTTTTGTGAGCACTGAAATTATTCCGTCTATAACGGCATTATTTCTCTGTATTCTCCTCTATATAATATTACGTTGCTGATTAGCGCATAAGAATTAGCGTGGCATTTTTTTTTCTAGGTGATGGACCAACTAAAATGCGAAAATCAGAGGCTAAAAGATGAAAATGGTGCCTTGATCAGAGTAATCAGCAAATTGTCCAAATAAATCTTGTAGTCTCAACTGCACATCGTAATGAAATTTTACGTTGTATTACAACTATAATTGAATGAATTACTTTAACTACAGCAGCATCATCATTATCGCTAGTATTCTTACAAATGTGCATCATGCTATCGATACATTTATTTCTTATATCGATGATTTTTTTTTGTAGTAATTTAACTTATTCCAATTATGAGATATATATGTATATCAATAATGAGATCAATTAATCGCATGGCTGTGCCAAAGGCGAAAAGAAATGTTACTCCTATTCTTAGACTGTGAATACTTGATCGTAAAAAAGACTTAGAGGAATTTTACTTTGTGGAATTATTTTTTAACGTCATAGAAGGATGAATTTTATAATCCAATATATAAAATCAATTTAATGCTTTATAGTAAAAAAAAATCAGGTTTATTTTATTCGACTATTAGGAGGAAAAAAAAGAACTGTTGATCTTTACGAACAGTTTTCTTTTTTAACAAATCACGTTATCGATGTTGATTCTTTATAAGGACATTTTGTAAATACGGATAAATAGACAATGGTGATGTGGCACACACATTTTAGCAATTTGAAAAAAGGATTTTTACCAATGGAGTATGTTTTCGAAATTCTGACTGCATACAAGCTAATCTATAATATATCAAGTAAATGAGTCTGTTTGCATTGAAGCAATAAGCGATATATCTGTTACTTTTGACTAAATTACGCAGGTGGTAAAGGAGTCAAAAAACATGACTTTGCTACTCAAGTGGCCTTTCTCTGAAGACTGCAATTTGTAAATCCTTCCATCATTGCCATTTTTGCAGTATAGGCGGAAATTTGATGCATATATACGGAAGTAAATGTTTTTAATTACTCTGTAATATATAATACATTTTTCTTATATAATGTCACAGATATGTAAAATATACTTTAGACACATCAGGATTTTTCATCTCCTTAAAGTGCTAAAATTACTGTATGTATTAGAGCTGTGGTAACTTCAGTTCGAACTGTTGACGTAGAATCTGTGTTATTATTTTTAATTACTTGTCCGATATAAAATGCTGTTACCTATTATTTTCTTATAGCAACATCAATAATGATTGTCCAATACGCTCTGGATAAAGACGAATTTATAAATATTGGATAATGTGGAATGTATAATTGACAGTTGGCATGTTTTTTAATGATATTATTGTAAACAATTGTAAAAAAGGATGACTCAATGTAGTTATTTCGTAATGAAGTTTATTAGAAAATAATATTTGTGTAAATATTTAATACATAGGCTTACATGTGGACCATTATTTTTATTTTATAAACTTAAGTTGCGCGCGTGCGTGTCAGTGAAATTCCTTTATGTATGTTTATAAGTTTATACATATATTGTAACATATTTTTCAAAAAATATTTTTAAAGACCCTTAAATAATATGATCCATCATAGCAATGAAAGGTAAGTAATTAATAAACTTGTTCTTACTTTTGTTTTTTTATACAAACGTTTTATTTAAATTATTGTTTTATTTACAATATATCAATACTAATTAATTAGTAGAAATTAATGTTTCTACGATCTTCATTCACGATTTCAATAATCGTTCCATAATTTTTACAACAACAGCCATATCTGCGCGCTGCTCCGTAACTTTTGCTATTTTTCCCAGTAATGCGTTAAGTAATTTTTTCGTGCCACTTTTATATCCTGATACAAGTTTTGGATTTTTCTCTATGATTTCTAAGCACAGTTGTTCTAATTGTCTCTCGTCTGATATTAAAAACCAGTTATGCTCTTCAATGATCTATAATAATCGAAGGTAATTGTATGAGAATTAAAAAGATATTCAAGCTATAAATACATTTTTTTTATGAAAGAAACAAGATGTTTACCTCTTTTGGTAATTTATTTGAATCAGCTATGAATTCATTCAAAATCTTCTTTGCTATTGTTAAATTAATTAGTTTGTCTTGTAATAAATCAATCAATTGACCAATATAATCTTCATGTGGTATACTAAAAATTCGTTAGATGAGCATTTTTTTATTTATAGACATTATCTTTTAATAAAAAAAGAAAAAACTTACCAAAATTTAATTGTCAGTTTATTTTTATAGAGAAAAGTCAACAGCTCCATGACGAGAAATTTGGCGACCAATTGCGGATCACGATTCTCATTTTTGTTTATTATTCCATTAAATAATTGTAATAATGCGAAGTCACTCTATCAAAAAATATAAAATATTAAGAGCAATCTTTGTATATTTGTATTTAATTAAGGCATACCGAGATTTACCATTAGAGCTACGATTATTTGAGGAGATATCTTAAGAATGTCTTTTAGTCTCTGACGTATCTGTTCTGGCAACTCCGGTAGTTGTCTTCTCAGTACTACGGCATCAACCAAATTGCTTTCATTCAATAAATCTTCTCTAACATGTATGCGTAAAGGTGGCAAGTTTGTTTCGGGCATAAATCGATAATCCTGAAAAGCGAAGTGTTTACAGTAAATTCAATTAAGAGCAGTAACATAAAATTGAAATAAATTACTTAAATTGAGAAAACGCAACCAGTTAAGAGAACTGGATTTTAGTATTTAATATTTCTTGTGTGAATTTATATACATATATTACCTAATTTTTTGAACTGCAAAAGGGAAATTATTAGCATTACTACCATAATAGATATTTATTAGCATCATTATCAAATTAATTATTAATTTAATATTATATTATTATTCTAGTTCTATTTAGAATGCTTCGAAACAGAAAATATTTCGGCGCGCAGATTGAAAAATTAAATAGTGTATATAAATATTACACAAGAAATTTTAAACTCTGACATTCAATTTAAACGTTGTATAACTTTCCAATTTAAATTATATATTCATATAAAGATCTAATATGATAGTGTATTATCATATTACTTCTTTATCTTCTTTTTCACGCATAGAAATAGTTTTCTTGTTCACCGCGTCCCACGCACGAGTCTCATTGAACATCTCGTCACCAGCCTCGAGAATAGAAATATGCCTATTTATTTCATACTGAATAGCTGCAGCGACAGCACGCACGCTGCCAATATTTTTTATTTCCGTTCGAACGCCTAAACAGTCTCGGTTGCTCAGAGAAACATTGGCATCCACACGAAGTGCTCCTTCTATAATATTTAAAAATAACAGAATGTATTAATATATCAAACATTTGTTATGCAAAAATAAATTGAAAATAATTTCTGTAAACAACCTTCCATTTTGCCGCTGCAGACACCCAATAATTGCAATGTAAATACAAGCTCCTTCACAAGCGCAGCTGCTTCCTCGCCATCAACCAAATCTGGCTCAAACACAAATTCCATCAAGGGTATTCCAGCACGATTGAGATCAATCAGACTTCTATAAAAATATTAAGCTAAAAAAAATTAAGCCAAAAAAAATACTAAACTTTAATCGGAATATTGTCTTTCAAATAGAAATAACAAGTAAAGTTCCCCAACTTGGAAATTCAAAAAATTATAAAACTTTGACAATATATAAAGGTGATATAAACTTTGTTTTCTTTTTTGTTGTTTTACATTACACCCTGAAGAGTAAAATCAAACCCTGAAAATTGACTAATTTTTTATCTTTGTTTTATTCAACAAAAAGAGAAAAAAACTTTATAAAGAAAATTTATTTTTTTAAATAAGATTTGTCAATTATAAAATTATCAAAACATAGTTTAGTAATTTTAAGAAAAACGAAAAATTGGTTAAATTGTGATTTTACCCCTTTGGCATAAATTTGGACAACATAAAAATAGTTTCACATATCAATATATACTCTATATATTGTCAGTTTCATGATTTTTTGAATTTTTGAATTGGGAATCTTTTCTACTAATTGTAAGTAGCAATCAGCTTGATTAATAATACCTTTCTATATTTTCATCATGTAAACTCTTGCCACTGTCTTGCTCCAATTGGATCTGCTTGATTTTGGAACACTTTATATATGGAGACTTGTGCACCCCTGGAGTGAACACATGAAACTTAATTTCACCATTGACCGCCATAGGTTGCCCTTGTTGAGTGATTTGAAATCCTGCCTATAATTAAATAATTTACAGTTAAGAAAATAATATAAAGTATCTATCTTGCAATAACCTTATCGCTCACAGGTAGATCTGCATAGAAGTAATGCTTCCTTTCGAACAAGGAAATCTCGTTCAATTGGCAGGACAATGCCAGGGCAGTTATCACTGCTGACTCCACGCATTTTCTGTTCAGTACCTGTAATACATTCATATCTACGACAATAATAAATAATTATTTAACAGTTTGCATTTATTTTTATTTTGCCCAAAAAAGAAAGTGTGAACCAATTATTTATAACTTACAGGTAGTGTTCCTGGTGTGGCGCAATCGTAGAACGAGACACACGAGTTAATAGGACTGGCAAAGTTTGTGGACGCGCTAGAGAACAATTTTGATTCTGTGGCAATCTGAGCATGGACCTCCAATCCCACTGTGGACTTCCACCTCTCCCTAATTAATCAAAAAGCGGTAATACAATGATTCAATTGTGACTTTCTGAAACACTATGATTATATTTAATAATCAACTATGATATGTCTCGAAAGCAACATAACAAAAATTGTTTACATTCACGAATACGTAAACATGTATCACAATTAGAGTTATCAGGTTAGGAAATTTTTTTCCAAATTTGAATTTTATTACAGGAATTTTTTTGGAAAGATAAAGTTTGAAGGAATGTTTAGGGGAAAAATATAAAGAGCTATAGTATTTTTTGGAGAATTGTATTGATTTATAATATATATTAATTTTTTATTATGTTTATTATAAATATTTGTAACCTTACAAAAGTGATCATAACCTAATTACTCACCGTACTTTTGCATCTTTTTGAGTCTTTGATGAGAAAAACTGCCACGAAATATCCTTGTCTCGCTTCCGAATCCATTTATTTGCTAACATGAGGCAAAATTGTCTCCCCGACAACATTTTTTTATCAATTTTTCGACATAAAGCGCAGATGAAAGCTGCGAGATCTCCATAGAAAAAAATATCGATTCAGAATTGCCAACAATGCCAATTGCTACAGGAAGTTTGGAATGTGATGAGGCCTGTTCTTTTTAGCTGAACTGACTGCACTAGTTCAGAGTTTTGCCTGGTTTATGCTTCGGTCTTAATCTTAATCTTAAGAGTTGGCAACGTAGAATGCCATAAGGACGTTTATGCTTCGAAGCATAAACGTCCTTATGGCATTCTACGTTGCCAACTCTTAAGATTAAGATTAAGACCGAAGCATAAACCAGGCATTTATCTTTCTTGTTTTTACGTGAAGGGAAGAAGATAAACTGTGAACTAGTGCAGTCAGTTCAGCTAAAAAGAACAGGCCTATGGATTGAATCGGGCCTCTTACCACTATTTTTAATTCATTTAGCCCTGATAATGACATTTTAATATCTTGTTGAATTTTATGTTTATCTTGAAACATTTTATTCAGTAATTTCATAAAAAATTTCATCAAAAATTCATTAGTTTCAATAAAATGTCAATACCAAAGTTTTGGTGGACTGTTTTTCTATTTCTGAAAGAACACAAAGAGAACGTAAAGCTATCTTAGATTTTTCTAATTGTTTCATCGCCGAAATGCAAGTAAAATAATTATTAATTTAGTTATTAATTGTGTGTATGCAATTTTCAAGAAAATTACATTCTTAGCAAACGAAAATAAATTCAATTGAAAATTGCAATTTATTTTAATTTATCCGAGTTTGCGCTTTAAAATCCTGGAATATTTTTGAACTCAAATGAATTGAAATACGAAATAGGCTATTCATTATTTTGAATTCGGAAATATTCATGTCCAAATTATATTATTTTTAGATTCAAATGGATTCGCAAAATTAGAAGCGCGAATTCGAAAATATTAAAATAAATTCATTCATCAAAACATTAACAGATACACAGACGCCAAAATTTTAAATTCAACAATTTATCGCAGTATTTTGTTACACATTGTAACAATCTAATATTGATTTTTTTGCTCCACGCGATTTTATTACCAAATGATAACAAATCTAATAAAAAATAATAATTTTTATTTGCTTCACCCCATTTACTACGTTAGACTGTTTTACGCCGCAACACCGCAACACAGTCGGCCCTGCTTCTCGCGGCGGGCGGCTTTCAGAGCGAGATCCAGACTCTGGTCATTAAGAAATATCTGCAATTTTTCCTTACAACAAAAGTTTTTCTTAATTTTTCAATATTTTATTAAAATTTCATTACATATTTTCATTAAATTTTTTCATTTAATGTAGAAAATCTTTCTAGCGAAATATAGTTAAAACGTTGTATATTCATTGAAATCTTATTCAAATTGTGCTGAAACATCAAATTTATCGAAATTCCATTAAAATCTTTCTATCGGCGAGAATTATGTTTTCGTATCTATACCTAATACCTATAGCTGTTACTACATGGAAATGTTTAGCACTATAGCTCTTTCCTTTTATTTAGGATCAATTCAATGCATCATGCGACTCGATTTCGCTTACATAGGAAAAAAAATTAATTGCTTAACTTACGTACTTTAAACAACTTATGTTTATTCGTGAATGTAGAAAAACTGCTTACATACAAAATTTATCGTGCAAGTTAGACGTAGTTTTTAACAATTAGAATAGAAACTGTTGTTTCATTACTTAATGATTGTTGCTTCAACGCTTTATGACTCTACAAAACGTCGTTTCGTTGATATCACTGCTACATCGTTTCTTCCGCTAGAATGCTGTTAAACAGTCAATTGTGATACTAAAATGATTGTTGGTGTCACTCGTCCATTCGGAGAAACCAACGAGGTTGTCAAAATCATGCAGTTCCCAGGAGAGTTTGTTTTGTATAAAATAAAGAGATCATAAAGAATAATGAGGCTGTTGGCGAATGCTGAAATTTAATCAGTGGCGTCATCCTTAGATACGCTAAATGGTTCTGTTACAGTCTCTGCGCCGGAATCGGCAATGACCACGTCCTTCCGTGGCTTGTCACGCGAGTCAGTGCTCGTTTGTTCAATTTTGCGCACTATATCCTGCAAAAGAAGGATAATTATGCTATTAATAAAAGTAAAAAGAAGATAAATTGATGAATGTTAACTCTCCGCTTGTAATATGGATCTGAAAACATTTTACACATAAAATAACTCCTAGCTAGCTTTTTCCTTAATTCACTTTCATTAAAAAAAAAATTAATAGACAATCCTCATCAAAATAACTATGAAATCGTCAACTATGTTGACACATGTTTCATGAATTTTTTCAGATATTTTTAAATAAATTAGATATTTAAAGTAGGGAAAATAGAGTCTGACGTGACAGACCCATATAAAAATGTATTACAGGTGGAGAGTTAAGTCTGTTATATTTAAAATAACTGTACAAAACAGTAATAGTAAGACTGAATGCAGTTAGCGCATTGAATTTAAAAATTCACTAATCACTGTATTAAATTTTTTATTCTTATAGTATTATTAATGTTTTGTAAGAGCAAAAAATTAATATCCTTATGTAAATCATCATAATACAAGTACTTGGTTCTTACCATTCCTTTGATAATTTTTCCAAAGACGACGTGTCTACCATCAAGCCATGGCGTTTGTTTCACTGTGATGAAGAATTGAGAGCCATTGGTATCCTTGCCAGCATTGGCCATGGACAACCATCCAGCGCCATAATGCTTCAGCTTGAAGTTTTCATCAGCAAAGCGATCCCCATAGATGCTGTGACCTAATGAATAAGTAGAGTGAAGATCAGCAATCAGAATCAGATGCATACACCTATGATACATTAAACATTAAAAATAGAGACCTCCAGTGCCATCTCCCTTTGTGAAATCTCCTCCTTGGATCATGAAGTCTTTAATGACTCTGTGGAACTTGCTGCCTTTGTATCCCTCACCTTCTGGCAGCTTGGCAAGCTCCACGAAATTCTTGACTGTCTTTGGGACGGTTTTACCGAACAGACCGATCTCTATTCTACCTGCCTCATCATCGCCGATCTTAATATCAAACCATACCTAAAAATTTGGTTGATTATTTATTAACTGATGTTAAGTAAACATCTGTATAGAAAAACGTTTAGCGAATATACGCTATACTAGCAGGAGACAAAGGCATTGTTCGTTCATAAGTGACGCACGGATCTTTCCATACATGCAACAGAAATATCTCGCACCGACAAAGTGCCACGTATTCACGATTCATCTGCTTATGTTTCACAGATTGTATTCTCCGATATGTATCTCGCAGATCTCGCATCTCGTGTGGAACTGCATGTTATACCTTATCAGTGACTTTCGGTCCGTTGGTCGCACAGGAAACAGCGGCCAAGCTCAGGAACAATAGCAGCCTCATGGTGCTACAAACAACGAAGATACCACAACCGTCCAACAACCGTCTGGTCCCGCGGCAGTCTGACACTCTGACAGTGGACGGTGGACCACTACCGGATGCAATAGTGCCTCGAGTCTTGAATCTTGAATAAGCGTGTGCACGCTTAGAAATGTGGGAGCGTCCAATTGGCCCGTTTCCCTCGCGGTGACGTAGCGAGAGAGCCCCGCCGCTGGGGCCCGCGAACACGAGAATGAACGAACAAGATATGTATTTGGTTGAACCAATTTTGTAATAGACAATAACTATAGGCTAGTTTCACCAAGTCTGATTAACCTAATCGATCGATTAAATTTATAAATTGTCAACTGCAAAATTAAAAACTGATCATTTCTAACTTAATTTTTTAATTATTTTAATAAAAATTATACTTGATTATTAATTTGAAGTATTATATTTTACATAAATAAATTATAATTTACAGAAAATGGACATGAAAAACAAAATAATACGATCAATTTTAGGTTTTGCAGTTAGCTATTCTTTAACCAATTTAATCGGCCAATCAAGTTAATCGGAGTTGGTGAGACCATGCAGCCCTATATAACTTCACCTCAACGTCAGGACACAGATACGTGCGATAAACTGACAATTTTCAGTCTAGTGATTCTTTTCGATTGAACTGACAGTTTTCCAAGATTATAATTAATTGAAGAATTTTTGACTGATATTCATAATTCGATTTAATATCATGCACCCAGCAAATACCGAATATAATATGTCAGCAAACGAAAACGAATTGAAATGGATAAAAATGAATTTATTTTGACATTTTCGAATTAGCGCTTCAGATTTTTCGAATCCATTTAAATCCAAAAATAATATATAAATTATGGATATAAATACATTCAAATTTAATTTAAATAGCTTTTTCGTATTTCAGTTCATTTGAATCCAAAACTAATATATAACGGATAAAAGTTCATCCAAATTCAAAAGGATGAATAGGGAATTTCGTATTTCAATCCATTTGATTCCACTTGATCAATATATACTTCGGGGGATTCTAAAGCGCGAACTCGGATAAATGAAAATAAATTGTAATTTTCATTTAATTTAAATTTATTTTTGTTTGTTGGAATAGATGTTATATAACATATAAAGTAACTTATATGCACATTTGCGTTTATAATTAATTCGAATTTCGGTTCCTCGGATGATCGCTGATTGCATTACGCAGCATCCAGAACTTGAGAATTTTAATCTTATTCGTTTAGCAATTTGACACGACCTTAAAATTAAAGGAACTATCAACGGGCGACAATGACAATCAGTTAACACTTTAAACTTGCGCGCTCATTTTTTCTCGTTTTACACAAAGCAAAAGTGTTTTTTTTTTTTTTTTTTTTGTTACTATTTAATTTTTTATTAATATTTTTTAACATTTAATTTTTAAGTTTCTGTTTATTATTTTTTTATCAGAACGTATAGTACATGCGGTTGAATGTTTCTTCAAAATTTCATCAAACTTATTTACTTGAAACTTATATCAAATAGAATTTTTTGCAACAGAAATCATAGATTTCAAAGTTTCTTTCAAAGCGATTCAAACGCAAAGATTATGTGGATTTCGGCAGATAATGTTACGCCACTGGCATACGCGAAATAACGTGAAGTATTGCAAGATCTAACTCGCGCGAAAGTTCACAGGTGTCACGAAGTACATTTACTCGTAAATAGGTTACGATACAGTATATTTAAATACCAGACTTGGGTAGTAACTAGTTAAAAAGTTAAAAGTTAAATAAAAAGTTAAAAAGTTAATAAC